>RJWJ010002194.1:0-106665 GCA_004363605.1 Indri indri
GGCCGGGCGCGGTGGCTCACGCCTGTAATCCTAGCACTCTGGGAGGCCGAGGTGGGCGGATCGTTCTGAGCTCAGGAGTTCGAGACCAGCCTGAGCAAGAGCGAGACCCCATCTCTACCAAAAATAGAAAGAAAATTAATTGGACAGCTAAAAATATATATATAGAAAAAAAATCAGCCGGGCATGGTGGCACATGCCTGTGGTCCCAGCTGCTCGGGAGGCTGAGACAGTGGGATTGCTCGAGCCCAGGAGTTTGAGGTTGCTGTGAGCTGGGCTGATGCCACGGCACTCACCCCAGGCAAGAGAGTGAGAGTCTGTCTCAAAAAATAAATAAATAAATAAATAAATACATACATACATACATACATACATACTTACATACAGACTTGTCCTCTTTGGCTGCGTGACCGTGAACAATTTAATCTTTCTGAACCTTGTTTCTATCAATAAAATATAGATTATAATCTGTACCTTGCAGGTTATTATGATTGTAATGGACAAAGTTGAATTATAGATAATGTTGGAGCATAGCATTCAATAAATAGTAGCTATTGTTGTTATTGGAAAAAAAAAAAAAGGTTGAACTGTGTCTGCATATTTTATCTCTTTATGAAGGCTCCATGTCACATAAAAATTATATCAACTAAATTTGGAACCGGGCATGGTGACTCACTCCTGTAATGCCAAGTGCCAAGGTAGGAGGATTGCTTGAGGCCAGGAGTTTGAGACCAGACTGTGCAACATAGTGAGGCCCCATATCTATGAAAAATTTTAAAAAATTAGCCAGGTGTGATGGTGCACACCTGTAGTCCTAGCTACTTGGGAGGCTGAGGCAGGAGGATCACCTGAGCCCAAGGGTTCAAGGCTGCAGTGAGCTATGACCGTGCCACTGCACTCCAGCCTGGGTAGCCGAGTGAGACGCTGTCTCTAAAAACAAATTTTTAAATAAAAAATAAATTTCTATGCTCTTCTCTTATTAATCTGTCTTTTATTATAGGAACCTCAGCCATGAACCTAAAATGGGTAGAAGGAAAGAATTTTTCCTTCCCTGTAAGGTAAAGTAACTCCCAAAAATACACTGCTAGCAAGTGTCAGAGTTTGGGTCTGAACATAGGATCTGAATCTAGAACCCCACACCCTTATCCATTATGCAGCATATTTATATCACCTAACTCTCCAACTAACTTAGTAACCTGGGCCTTGTCTGAAAGGCAATGGATTCCCTATTTTTTTGTATGTGATTAAAATAAATGTTCTTCTGTCAGATATGCACATGGCTAATTCCCTCACATCTGTATGGAATAAATTACGTCCCTCCCAAAATTTATGTGTCCAAACCCTAATTCCCAACATTCAATGCAGCGTCCAGCACACAGTAAGCAATCGATAAATAAATGACAGGAGGGAAGAAATCCAGGGGTTGACTGAGTCCACCTTATCTCATCAAACTCCATAGGACGGGAAGGAGACAGCGCTGGAGCCAAAAAGAGAGACCTGGTTTGTCCTTAGAAATGGGGTCAGCATGATGACAAATAGCAATGTCAACAGAAGATCAGAGTAGCCAGAGTCAGAAAGGCAAAATGGATCCAAACCTAGGAAGTATCTGAAGTTACTAAAAATGAAAAGGCATCAAGGCAGCCAAGCACTAATTCTGCCATACACTTGGAAGTTAAGCCTCATGGCTCTTACTCCTGCTTGCTTCACCGGCTCAAGTGTTGTCTCCAGAATGCTCTTTTGACCTTAGCCCACGCAGGATTGGTAGTGATCTAGGGAATGATACACAAGTCTACTCAGCACCTTCAAAACTTTCCTTCCCTCATAGAGCTTGAAGATCCTGGAAAAGAAAATTCTTACCATGCTCCCTCAGGCTCTGCCAGGAATCTCTTTCTTTGGCCGAGCTTCCTCCACTGTCTATCTCTTTATCTGCCACTCAAATTTCACCTTTCCCCCAGTCTCTTTTGATGGCAACTTAGTTGTGGTTTCACACCTGGATGCTGCCTCTTGAATTAACTTAAGTGCTTTATTCAGAAGTCTCTGAGCAGCCTAACCCAGCATCTGGGGCTCCTGCCCCTGCAGGAGGGGATTTAGGGCAAGGGAATAAAGAGAAAGTCTGTAACACACCCCTTCCCCAGCCACCTTCCCCACTCACAGCTTCTCCTTGACACTGGGGGTACTACCCCATGGGGTCATTTTGTCCTATTTTGCACCACACAAACTCCATTTTCATGCTCCTCATCCCCAAACCACCATCTGCCATAACTCTTGAAAAAACATTTATGAAAGCCTAAATTTAAAATTTCTCCTGAAATGTGGCTAAATCTTGCACCAGTTCCTTAAGTAGAAGAAAACTTACCATTAACAAGGGTTTTGAACTTTACCTATAGAAACTACTTACAATATGAGAAATGGGTTGGGGGAAATTTTTTTTTAACTCCACAGAGTATGGGACAAAGTCCTGTATTTACTTCCAGGCAAGGCAAGTAGAGGGGACTCCTTATTCTAATCCGAAATGAGAAGAGAAAAACACTCCTCCCAAGAAAGAGGTTGTTTGTGGCAGTGAAAGGAGAAGCAAGAGGATCAGTTTTGGGGATTAGTGGATGAAAGAAAGGAAGTGAGCCAGGAGCTACCATAGCTGAGCAAGGAAGACTCACAGCTTCTCACAGTACTCATCCCCCAACCCTCAAACTCTGAAAGCCTCCAGCTCCAGACCTCATTACCTTCCTCCCAATCATCTCATAGAGGGAAATTCCCTGTCCTAAGCTACAGATGCTCAGAAGAGCGGGATGGTAGGGCAGCATCCTTAGCTGGACCCCTGAACACTTTTCCCAGTAAAAATACTGTTCATCTGCTGGCAAGTCCTGTAGTTCTATCGGACTTCTACTTCAGAGCATTATGGGTTTATCATAGCTAACCACCATGCATAATATGGTTACCATGGAGAATGCATTCTGAGTTCCACATAACTCACTTCTACAAATGAACCACTGGAATTCGGCCATTCTGACATGGGGTCTGCTTGTGCAACTCTCAAATGAGAAAGGAAGATACACTGATGTCTTTTGGGACCATTTAGGTTCATTGGACAAGGAACGATCATGTGTCCTTTTTGCTCGAGAGCTTTCTCATATTGCCTTTTGATCATTTTGGAGATCAAGAAATATGTTCCCTTCCTTCTGGCCAGGTCTTAAAGGATTCTGAGGCCTCTGGCCAGCACATTCATTGGTTTCTATAGAGTCAAAGCAAAGATTTTGTGTGTCAGCTGCTTAGAAATTTAAGGGAACAAGTAAAAGTCGGAAGGAAGTTTAATTTTAGCTTCTTTGGGCTTTTTGATCATGAAAACTTCTACAGTGTATCTAATAGAAGTACCCTTCTTTACTAAAGTTCAGTTAATCTAAATTCAGATTATTAAACTTCATTTTCACTGCTTTAGTTGTGTGTGTGCATGTGAGAGAGACAGAAAATGACTCATGCGGTCTCCTCAGTGAAGCTGAAAGTCTAGTTAACTGTGAAAAGATGCCATTACTATGTAAGCTCTAGCTCATTGTTTATATGCAAGCTAGCCACCAAATCATATTTATCTTTGGTGGGACCTAGGCAAAACAATGCAATCAACTTCTAGTACATGGGGATATTTCTACACTGAAAGTTTTTCTGAAAAAGAAAAGAAATCAACCCATGATTTGAAAATAGCTAGAAATGAAACAGGATTTTTCATATGATGCTTTGGTAATGGATTTTTATTTATTTTTTTTTTTTTTTTGCCTGAGACAGGGTCTTGCTCTGTTGCCCAGCTAGAGTGCAGTGGAGGCATCATAGCTCACTGCAACCTCAAACTCTTGGGCTCAAGCAATCCTCCTGCCTCAGCCTCCCAAGTAGCATGGACTACAGGTATATACCACCACACCCACTATATCCTGCAAATATTTAAAGATCGTAAGTGTGGAGACAGTGATAAAGTCCAGTAAACCTCTATATTATACATTTGAACATTTGCTATAGCCTAGGACTTTGCATATATTATCTCCTTTAATCACTAAAGCTCTTTGAAAAAGGAATTAATATTCCGATTTGACAAATGAGAAAATCAAGGCAGAGATTAAGGAACTTGCCCAAGTCTTCACAGCTTGCAAATGGCCAAGTGGATATTTGAATCCTGGTCCATCTGACTCAGAGCTTCTCTGCTGTCTCCCCCAAATGGCAGAAGTTCTGCCGCCACTACTAAATATTAGCCATCATTACCAAGGATTACCCAGGGGCTTCTTTATAGTGCAGCATCATATACAAAGCGATCCCAAAGGTTTTCGGAAAGAGGTCACTTGCTAAAGAAAGACATTTTTGAATATTATCACCAGTTAAAAAAAAAATCCCTAAAATTAAAATAATAGGTACTTTTTGTACAATAGACATTCTTTAAGCAAGCATGTTTTAGAAGAAGAATATGAATAGCACCGTCTACATAAAGAACAGGCATAATGCCTTATAGGTATACAAATTCCCTGCTCGGGGCTGGGGGGAATAGGCAGAAGCAAACGGGTATGTACATGCATGCTCACACATGTACACAACACCTGCTGCCACCAAGAGAAAGGGGAGGCATGGTCGTGTGCTAGTCCCACCTCTAGCCTTGTGCAGAAGCTTGTTAATATCAGGAGGCTGATCTGAGCCAGCTCATTTCATAATCCTCTCTTGAGGCTATGGCTGAACTGTGTGGAAGTTTGGATCACTCCCCCTACTTCCCTCAGGACAGCTGAAAAGCTCTGGAGGCATCAACACGTTCTCCTCGCAGATGAGCAATGCCTATCAGTCCTTGTGGGTGGACTTTCATTACCCCCCTCTAACAATGGCTGGTTGGGCTTCAGGAGCAGGGTCGTCACTCTCCATGTCTCCTGAAACGCAGTATGTTAGAAACGGAATCAGTTTGCACATACCAGCACCCCTCCCCCATTTTCCAACCAAAGCCTAGAAGATATTCATAAATCATTACGACTGTTTGATTTCAGAGAGTTTTGCTGAATTGCCTCTAAATTTCTCTGGATGGATGAATAGAGATAAACTTGTCCCCCTACAGCAGCTGCTAGCCCTGGTATCTCTGAAAGCAGGGTCTGCATCTCCATCCCAACTTCAGCTGATTGGGTGGGCCCGGCAGAAACTTGTCCTCAGGGCTCTGAATTTTCCTTCTGTAATGGCATATTCCCTAGGCCCAGGGACTAAAGAAAAGCAGAACCATTGCCTTGTTGCCAGGGCAACCAAGCAGATTGCTATGAATCCAGTAGCTCATAACAAAATGCTCAATTTGTTTTTGCTGAGAGGCAGAGGTTATTCTTGCTAGGGTAAAAGTTAGATTCCAAGTAGTCAGAAATGGAACAGTATTTGCCATGTAGTATCAGGAGGTCAGAGGGATCAACTAAGTCAGAATCCATTAGAGAAAGCTTTCCTTTTAAAGCTGGCAAGACCAAGTGCTAATATGTAACCCAAAGGCCAGAGGTTGGGATTACAGAACCAGGACTTGTGAATCAGGAAAAGTTTATAAAAAGGTAGACAGTATATGAAGACATCCAAGGGCACCGCTGTAAAAAACAAACTCAGGGCGTTTGTGAATGAGGCAAAGACATCACGAAAGACCAAAGGATGCATGGCCAAATTTGTCAGCCTCATAGCAAAGCGTGCACCCTTCTACCTCCTGCCAAGCTCTTGGGTTATTTAGAACAGGTCCTGTTTCTGGTTCCAGGCCCGGGGTGTGCATCAGTGAGTCATATTAATATTATAGAAAAGCTCCTTCCCCAGGGCTTTGATATCACCTTGGTTATATCCTCATACTTTGGCCTACTTTAACCTCTGCTTGACCACGGATTAGCCAAAATCTCAAGCTCCTTCTTGCAGAAGGTCTTCCTGTCCCAAAGCTTTGCAGATATATATTAGACAAGGTCCCAAGTCAGCTCCCACTTGGAGCTTTTACTATTGCGAGGCTCAAGCCTATTGCAAGATTGCAGATCTAAGTGCAATCTGACTGGCAGACAACCATACCAATAAAACAAAAATCCAAACACCCTATCATGTCTTCAGGTTTGGCTCATCAATTTCATCTTATTAACACAGTTTCCTGTGCCTACCCCCTGTTAGGTTTGCTCAGGGTGGGAACCCAGAAAGTATAGGACTGAATGCAGTTAAAGGAAAACTTAGATAGTGATATAAGTCCTGTAAAACAACAGCCACAGGAGTCTGGAAAGCCCAGAGGTTGTAAATCTAACTCTGACCACAGGCAGTTGTGGAACCGGTTAATGTTCAGAAAAAAAAAAAAAAAAAAAAAAAAAAATTCACCCTCCCCAAACTTCCATCCAAACCTCCTATAAAACCCACCACTCTCCCCTTCCCGATGTTGATGCTCTTTTTAGCCTCTACCCATCTGCACCCAGATGCTCAAATAAACAGCATTTTTCTGCACATGAAGCTCCGTGTGTTTCCCTCTTGGCTCTGCACTTAACACCCCCATCCAGCCTCAATAGTCTTTTTGTTCCTTGATCATGCTGTGCTCTAATACCACCCCCGAGACCCACACCCTGCCCTACATCTTGCACTTTATAGGGTTCCATCTAGCCTTCCTCTAGCAAATCTCTCCCTGTAGGGTGAGGTCCACAAGCCAAGGGACATGCCCACCAATACCCAGTACCTCCCACCCTTCTAGATCACACTTGGGATTCCTGGGACCACAGAATGCTCTGTCTAATCAGCTTCAAGAATTCTTCTAGGGCCCACAAGGACCTCTTCCCTAAGTCCATCCTCCTGAGGCAACCACTCTCTAGACTCTGTGTTACACGGCGTATCATGGAATAAGTGAAATAGAAAGTAATTATTGAACAGAGTAATAAAGTGACTCAACAGGTTTGGTTAGTTCTCCTCAGAAAAATAGGGTTAAATTAAAAGCAGTACCTTCAGCTGTGCCCTGAAGGTCACCTCATTAAGGCTTTGTTAAATCAGAAAGCCTGAGAACTTCAGAGCTCAAGTTTCCCCCGCAGAGGCCTTTAATTCTTGCCTTTTTTGTTGAAAATCCAGGAACTTACTTCAGGTCTTCTAAATACACCCAGCACCTCAGAGGTCTGAGGATTAAACTCAGCATGTCACAGGTTGGCTGTTAAATTAATGCTGCAACACAACCTTTGTCCTTGATGGTAAAGACTGTGTCCTTAAAATGTTTCTCAAATCAGAATGCCAATCATATTTGGATTCTGTTGCGAAGATTTGAATATTTAGTACTTGCCATCTTAAAAATTGCTGTTCATGAACACTGGCTTGCTGACACACAGTAAATGATAAACATAAATAAAAATAATCAGATGCTATGTGGCTATTCAAAAATCTATACCTCCAAGCAATATTAAGAATTAGAAAGTTAATTTATAGGCTAAGACATCTGGCTGGTTATACAGCGGGAAATAGAATTTATATTTCTATTGTGTAAATATTTTTAAATGCAATCTCTGGTTAACTTTTAAAAGAAATCTATCAATTTTCATAGAAATAGTAGAGAGACACTATCTTTCAAAACTTACTTCTGCTTACCTACATATTTATGGTCCTTTCTCTAAAGTCAACCACCTGGTTGGATAAGGAGAGCATGAAGGTCATTTTCTTAGCTCAGATTTCTCAAAAAACAACATGAAGCAAACTTCACGTTAATTTTTCAGTGGAGATTCAGTCTCAGGGAGGCAAGAGTGAGAGGAACATGCAAGCGAGGCAGGAAAGGAGAAAATGGTAATACAAGATTGTGGGTTTACTGAGCTGGCCACACCTTTTAAAGAGACCCTAATAAGTTTCTGGTGTTGTAGGATCTCCCCAAAGACGTTGTTGGACTCTTTGAAGGGCAAACAATTTATATGTCAGCTTTTTCCCATCTCCTTTCTCCCATTGGTAAAATTTGACCCATAGGGCATTAACTCCATGCTGCTCTTGCCCTGTAAAGGCAAATAGATTTGATTCTTCCTACTCATGGGGATTGGAAGAAAAGCATTCATTAAGCTGATCCTACATGGCAAATGCTAGAGGATAAATTGATGTGCTTCTGTAAAAATAACCATATCCTACCCACAGCTGTGACTGGGACTGCCACCAGACTGACTCACCAGCATCTGCCATGATCCATCTGGTTTTGAGGGAAGCAGTGAGGTGAACTGAAGTGTGATGGGGACCACCCCTACCCCTACCTCACAGGCATACACCTTTCAAGTCTGATAGCAACATTAATTCCTGCAATCCGTTAATTCCTGCAATTGTTTCTGGGGCGAGGTATTGTTTTTAATTTATGTTCTTGACTGGGAGTCAGAGTGGGGTCAGTTTCTAGCACTTCCACTTGGCCTTTCTAAAAATAATGGCCCCTAATCCACACAGTACAGGGAACTCATGTAAGAGTTTGGTTATTTACTCCACCTGATACTTATTCTATTTACATATTCAAGGACTAGGGAAGTAACTACAGGAGAGGTCTGCTGACTCCTTGATCCAACCGTGAATTGAATTTAAGCTAAAACCCCATTTATCGTCTGGCTACCGTAACTCCTATTCTAACCGGAGGACTAGGATGGCATTTTGGGTCTCCTTGTATCAGTGCCAGCTCAGACTCCATATCTAACAGATTTTAGATGGGACTCTGGGTCTGTAAGTCAATTTAGTTCTTGAAACTGGGTTATTTTTCCATTGCAGCATCAATGTCAGCTTTCTGCTTTCCAGCTCTCAAGTCTATTAACAACTCAAGCAAGTCAGTTCTCCATCTATGTTGCCCCTAAAAATGTCACAGATTTACGTAGGTCACAGCACTCTAATTGCCACTCTTGGTGCCCATTACAATAATTATGTCCATCTCACCTGAGAACTAAGTCCTACCACTGGTCTGTCATTCTGGAACCCCATCATCCGCATTGGTATTAGGCAGCCAAATCCCATGGACATATCTGCAGGCATGGCCTGAGAGAACGGCTACTGCCAAGCTTCCCAAGGAAACTAGTAGTACCCAGCACTAGTATATTTGCTTTTGCCCTAGAGATGGGAATGTTCTTTGGCTCCTTCCAGGGAAAGTAGCACTAGGCTCTCAGATAAATCCGTGCTAACATTCCTACTTCCCTGATCCATACATCCCCTTTGCTCAGTATAATGCCAAGACATCTGGCAACTTCACCTCACATACTCTATCTGCAGTTCCCAACCCCCAGGCGGCAGAACAGTAGCCTGTTAGGGAGCAGGTGCAGAGCTCTGCCACCCTCTACCCTGTGGAAAAATTGTTTTCCATGAAACTTAGGAACAGGGTTGCCTCACAGCAGGAGGCGGGGGGTGGGAGAGGCTGCGGGGTGAGGGAGCGAAGCTTCATCTGTATTTACAGTCCCTCCCTTTTGCTTGCATCACCACCTCAGCTCCCCGCCAACCCCCCGTGTTCGTGGAAAAATTGAGATCCATGAAACCAGTCCCCGATGCCAAAAATGTTGGGGACCACTGCCTAGGCCATTTTCATGTCCAAGCTTCACGGAGCCAACCCAACAATGCATTTAAGCCAGCTCTCAGTCCCAGAACATTGAATCCCTGAGTAGTGGACAAATATCCCACACCAGTGGATTCTCCCCTAGCCAGTCTTATAGTCTTCCCCTGATACAATATCCTCAAAATCTACTCCTACACATGTTCACCAGTTTCCTGCTGGTATATCATGGTCAAATTCCATCATTTGTTTGGGAGGTAAGCTATTTCTTCCCTGAACAAGGACCATACCTTCACTCTCAGGCTGTGCTGACGTGTGATCCTGCTAACGGGCCTGGAAACAATCAGGTGGGGTGAAGGTCTCTTTTAAGGAAAATAAGTATCATCTTGTTAGGCACCCACTTCAGGTGGGGCTATTGCACAGCCTCTAGGCAAGGGGAAGCCATTATCCTTTGGCAAGGGGCAGCAGGTGGATTCCATGGGCCCAGAAACAACCAGGGGAATTTTCAGTTGAAGATTCTTAGGTTTATCCATTCAAATATTCTCATCCCAGGTCTTTGTGCCTTCTTCACTATCTAGGCCCTGGCTTTAATATAGTGTATTCATTGAAGCCGCAAATTTAATTTCCTTTACATCTTTACTGTCCTTATAATTAGAATCTGGATCTAATTTTCAACTTGTTCTACCATGAGGCCAGACTGCCATTGACACCTCTGGTTTTTAGAGGATCTCTTAAATTAGCAATTAGCTGTCCTGAGTCTACCATTTTCTAAAACAAAAATCAGCCCCCCATGTCACAGCCTTATAATTATCATTTTCCACATATTGATCTCCCAATGCCTTGCTTTCTGCCTTGTATCTCCTCCCAATTAACTACAGGGAAAAGCTTCATTAATTGTGATCTCACTGCACGGAGTCATTATGGCCCCACTTACCACTAGCAATGGGATCTCTATGGCCTTTAGTCAATAGGCAATTGAAATCCCATCCTGGGGGTTTGATTTTTAGGGCTAATCCTGGAATCCATTTTCTTAGCCTCAGTTATCTAAAAAACAGAGCCCGAGGCAAAGCTTTTGTGCTACTTTTTTTATTGGGGGAGAGGAGTGCAATCCCAGGGAAGCAAGAGTAAAGAGAAAAGAAAAGTAAGGCAAAAAAGGAAAAAAGGCAAACACAAAATAATCATTACTAAGCTGACCACAACTTTATAAGGCACACAACCCATTGCTCAGTGTCATGGGCCCTCTCAAGAAAGGCCACATGAGCCAGTGTACCTTGAAATCTTCTGTCCAGGAGAAGGGTGGGCAATTTATCTGCTAGATTCCTTCCTATCTCTCTTTAGTGCAGTTTGTCCCACATGGCATAATGCCCCTGCACTTGGATCAGACTAGAGTTACTGCCATGAGCGCCCGAGAACCATGGAACCCATGGGCTTAAATGGATCTGCAAAGGCACATAAGCTAGGTCTGGTATAGCCATTAGTCAAATGAGGGGGAAATGTTATCTCACAACTACAGCCATACAAACTTATTATGAAAACTGTCAAAGAGAAACAAAGCCAGACACACTAGTTAAAGGTAGTAAAGACAGATTTTACTCAGTAACTACTGCAGTAGGGAAGGAGAGTCCAGTGTAAACAGAGCTCAACTTCAATCCGTGTAGAAGTGACAGGTGACTGGGCATTTTAAAGGTAGAAGTAGGGAGGAGGAAGGAGCTGAGGTTTGAGTGGAGTCAGGGAAGTAAGAAATGACAAAACCAGGTAGAGGGTTGGTCAATGTGATTAGGCCATCTGAGTTTGCCAGCTGGTGCTTAGACTCCTCCTCTCCCACAGAGACTGGGAGATTGGGGCCCTATCTTCAGGTGTTGACTGAAACAAACAGTAAATTCTTTTGGCAGCACTGAGTTTTTCCAAATAGGAACTTAAAGGGGTGGGGAGTGTAGGTCACCCCAGGATATGCCCTTGAGCTGTAGAAACTACACTAGAGTTTGTTCACGCCTCTTAGTGTGTGTGTGTGTGTGTGTGTGTGTGTGTGTTGAGGGGGGAGGGTCCAGGGAGATGAACAAAATCATTCGTGCTGAGAGTCCGCAGCCCTTATGGGCCAAGGCTGAGGCCTGGTCCAGAAGAGGTCTCAGAGGAGGCTGAGTTGGGTCAAAGAGAGTTTTTGTCAGGACATTCATATAGTGTCTGATACATATCATTATCTGATATCAGCTAATTCTCTAGAATGTCCCATAGTATAGATAAAAAGTAAGCCTTATAAAGCTAGTGCCTTTTGATGCCTTTCATTTGTTTATTTACCTACTTACTTTTGCCTTTTGTTTCAACCATTTTTTAACTTCTGGAGGGATGATGACCATGTTAAATGAGAAGATGTATATAAGAAAGTATCATTAAATATGAGTTCCCTTCTCTGTCAAACTTCACTAAGAGACCCTCTTGATACCAACACTTTGTTCCCCACGGTGATTCCCTCACCAAATATCCTGTTCAGAGAAGCCCCAGATTTTCAGAGTGATGCTCATGTATATTTTGTCCCACACTTCTCTCTGAGATGGCTGGGGCATTTAACAGTTCCTGCCTGACTCACAGATGGAAACCTCAGGCACCTTGTAATAGGACCCCTACTTCAGCCTCCTAGGTAGTCTCCAGATTTCAACTCTGCCCTGACCCCTGAGCTTTCTCTTCCTGATGTCCATTAACTCCAGCAGGGAAGCCCTGGCTCTCCAGGCCAACTCAGTGTCCTAGGGCCCTAACTTGGCAAGGAAAATTCAAAAAGCATTCACCCCAGCATTCATCTTCCCTTGCAGCTGGTACCCCTCGACTTGACAAAACAGCAAGAAAATCCAATAAATATCTGCCCACTCTTCTTCCGCAAGGCCTCGGGTAGCTCACTTGCAATTTAGTCAAGGCGGATTAAGTCCCCGAACCTCTAAAGGAGTTAGTAAACTAACTCTCATTTTCTACTACCCAAAGAGAAATGGGTGTTTGTTATTGTTTAGGGGATAATAAGCGTTACCTCCTACTTATTACAAATTCAGGTTTTAATACCATTGACTTATTAGAGACATGGTTTATAAAGAATGAATTCCATCATCTACAGGGCTTTAGGTTTATTTAAATTCAGTTTAATGGCAAGGTGACTTATGTAACAACTAAGAGGAAGTTGCCAGTTTGAAATTGTTTAATACGATAGTCCAGGATCTGAGTTCCCTGAGTTAATTCCAAATCTTTAACTCTGTGAAAAAACCTACCTGATGTGCCTCAGAGCATCTACCCCTACTGCTAAGATCCATTTAGATTTTCAAACAACTAGCTTTAATTTGTTTTAAGAAATCTGCATGTTAGATTGTCGAAATCTCTATCATAGAAAACTTGGTCCAAGAGAATTCTTTTCCTAAGGGTCATTTCTCTAGAAAGAATAGATTGAGTGTGAGGACGTGTTTCGAGGGAGCCAGAGGCGGAAAATGGAGCCACTGTACTAGCAAACACACAAGCAGGTCCACAAGGTCCAGTCTCACACGGGAAATGTGGAGACAGCCGACAAACAGTCTCTGCATTTAGTAGAAAATGAAATCCAAGCAAGCATAGACCAGATAGATATTCAGCCATCTAAAACATCTGGAGATTTTGTCCAGCAAGGAGCCCCCTAACAAAAGGCAGAATGCAAAACTTCATGTTGACCACTGAAAGTATGATGTCCAGCAACTGCAGACTGCTCTAAGAAACTTCCAGCATCAGCCCTATGCAAGGGAGTAGCAGGAGAGCTAGCAAGAGGAGCTTCTGTCTCGCACCTTCACCACTAATGACTCTGACACCACCATACCAATGGACGAATCACTGCAGTTTAACTCCACCCTCCAGAAAGTTCACCACGATATGGATGACCTCAATGGAGGCAGGCACAGTATTCTGGAGGGACTGAGGGCCCAGAGACTGATTCTGAAAGGGACTCAGAAGAAGATCCTTGACATTGCCAACACGGTGGCTTGTCCAACACAGTGATGCAGCTCATTGAAAAGCGGGCTTTCCAGGACAAATACTTTATGATCAGCGGGATGCTGCTTACCTGTGTGGTCATGTTCTTCAGGGTGCAGTACCTGACATGAGCTGGCCAAGCCCAGCAGCTGAACAGCGTTCCCACTGCATGTGAGTGTGTGTGAGTGTGTGTGTGTGTGTGTGTGTGTGCATGGAAGGGAGAGGGGGCTCACAGGCCACCTTCTGAAATGTGTGCCTGTCTTAACTGTGGAGACACTTGGGAGTAATTGTGATCTAGATTCAAACATGTTCTGTTTACTGTGACATCTTGGAGAGGGAGCTAGGGCCGCCAAGATGTGCAGTGCTTAGGAAATGAAAGAAGTCCCTATTCTCTCTCTCTCTCTCTCTCTCTCTCTCTCTCTCTCTCTCTCTCTCTCTCACTAGGGAAGGGAAAGAATGGCTTTGGTGGCTTTGTCCACACAGCTGATGTGCATCTTGGGAAGGCTTCCACACTGAGCCTTGTATGCAGGATTCTCCACACTTTCACACCTTGTCATCATCTGGCCTTTCTGGCTCCTAAGGGATTGGCTGTAGCAAAAGCAAGAAGGAGAAGAAAGAGGCCTTCTTTTCCTGCAGCCATTATAGTAGATCGATTCACATGCTGCTGCTCCTAGCCACCTCCCCGCACCACCCCAAATGACGTGTAGATGACTAACTGCTAATACTCATCAGCCGTCCCTGGGAGCAGCTACCTAAGGGAAACCAGGCATTGAAGCTGTTGCTGATAACAAGTAAGATTTTCCACACTATGTTTGTTGGGTGTTTCTCCTTTCTAAAGTGGGGCCAGTGTTATTTCCTGGGAGTATTCAGTCTTGAGACTGAAGACTCTAGCCACTGATTTTTTCTAGTTGTTCATAGAATGGTTGGCTTTTAAGGTTCAAAGACTGCAGCTTGGTAGCTGTGCCAGGCTTTGGTGGGCCTTTGCCCCTTAGAAAGTAACTGTGAGCAAAGGTTAGTGATTTGTCAATTACAGTCTCATCTCTGGTTTTAGCATCTCTTAATTCTTTGACTCTCTTCTCTTCCTTGAAATATATTACCGCTTGCCAGCCAAGCCCCCATTCTGCCTAGCCAGTGTAGGCAGATACCACCCTGGAGGCATTCCTAGAATGTTTGTCCTTGTAACACTCAGTTTTCAGGGACCACAACCTTTTTCCTTCTCTGACTGGCCCTGGATGAAGGCTGTATCAATACCTAGTATATTGTGGAATTTATTATAAAACCAGACTGTCTTGAAGTCCATCTCATGTGATTACTTGCTGAAAGTACCAGAAAGACCTGGTTAATATATTTTCTCATTTATCACAGGCCTTGCCAGCCCTACCAGCTGTGGGCACAGTAGCCTTATGGCAAGACGTAAAATAACCCTCAGAATTCCCCAGAGGAGCTGGAAATCTGGTCAGTATTAACCCCACCTTTGATTGCCTTGCCCCACCTACTTCCTGTCTTTGTCACTTGAACTATCTTCTAATTTCCCTTCTTTTCTGTATGTGTTCCATTTCACCTCCCTTATTCCCCTCCCACCTGTTTCTGTAGCCATATTGGTCTCTTCAAGCACATCTGTGACATATCTCCCGTTTTGGTGAATTTTTTTACTTGTCACAGGTAGTTAACATGAGTTTCCTGGGTGCTAACTTCACACTTTTGGTCAGATAGGATCTCCATTGCTCCTACCCCTCTGGTCCAAACAGGAGCCCTAGATTTAAATGGAAGGAGGAATCTGTGATCAATTCTGAAAAGGGTTGAGGGCCCTGCCAGAGTGAAAACAGTGGCCTGGAGGGTGCAGAGGGTTGGGGCACCTTGAAACCTAGATCTAACTTTGGGGTGGCATAGTTTGAAATTTCATCACACCAGCACCCCTGCTCTCCCAGGGCCTACCCACAGGGCTCTTGGCAGTCCATAAAATAAATTTCTGGACCACACAGACCTGGCTGTACTGTCCCCTGGGTACCCAAGGATCCTGCCAGACAGCACACTTTGGAGGAAGATATGCGGGGAGCAACTGAGCCATTTAGACTTGAACTGAATGAGGCAGAAACCCTACCTCCCAACCCCCTCCCTGCATTGGCTGATAGGACATCTTTGCTGTGTATAACAGCGCATTCCCACACTTTATAGCAATTATTGGCCTTGATGAGTTTTCATGCTGCACCTTCAGAGCCAGTTCCCCTTATTTGGAATAAAAATTGTGAAGGTAGGCCGGACGCGGTGGCTCACGCCTGTAATCCTAGCACTCTGGGAGGCCGAGGCGGGTAGATCGCTCAAGGTCAGGAGTTTGAGACCAGCTCTCGCAAGAGCGAGACCCCATCTCTACTAAAAAATAGAAAGAAATGATCTGGACAACTAAAAAATATATATATATATAAAAATTAGCCGGGCATGGTGGCGCATGCCTGTAGTCCCAGCTACTTGGGAGGCTGAGGCAGAAGGATCGCTTGAGCCCAGGGGTCTGAGGTTGCTGTGAGCTAGGCTGACGCCACAGCACTCCAGCCTGGGCAACAGAGCGAGGCTCCGTCTCAAAAAAAAAAAAATTGTGAAGGTTGTTTGTGCATCTTTACCACCTGGGGCTGAGGAACAGGAGGCCCAGGGGCACCGAGACCATGTCATCTTGTGACCACCTTCCCTCACACTTTCACTTTCGGTGCCCTGTGAGAAACACACCTTGGTCTAACTGGGTACAACTGTCTCCACAGCCTCCAGTGTAGGAGGCTCCCAGGCCAGGAAAGGAGCACCCTCTAGTGGAGTCGGGGGTGAACTCTTGGGTTGAGCTGGCGCAAGAAACCCCAGTAGCTGGCCTCTGCCACCTCATACAGGAGTTCGGTGTGCCTATTGTGGTATAAAACAGGTGGGTTGCCAGGAGGAACTTGGGAATATCTTTATTACACGGACATTTACTCAAGGTATGACCACTTTAAGAAAAGCCAAACTCAAAGACCAAGTAAGTAGAAGAGTCTTGATTTTATAGAGGATGTTACTGCTGGGTTTTGTCCTATGTCATTTGCCCTAATGAATTTAAGTGGGTTTGATTTGCAAATTTGGATTTACACCCATTGTTTTTAAAGCACGTCAGTTGAATAAAGTTGAGATTTATTTAAAAAAAAAGAAAGAATAGGTTGGAAATAATAGGTTGGATAAAGAGAGGAAATGACTTAACGGGTTATTTTGTTATCATTACCAAATCATTACATAACTGTGGACAAATAAGAATCATAGTATTTCATCCTTTTTTTTAAATATAAAGACAGGGTCTCACTCTTGCTCAGGCTGGTCTCGAACTCCCGAGCTCAAGCAATCCTCCTGCCTCAGCCTCCTAGAGTGCTAGGATTACAGGCGTGAGCCACCATGCCTGGCCCCATAGTATTTCATCCTTGAGTTAAATAATTCGACTGATCATCTGCCTAAGAAATGGCTTGGTGTGAAATTTTGCAGATTCTTGGGACTTGCCCCAAATCAGATTCTGTTAGGCTAGTGTGTCAAGAATCTACATTTTTAATAAGCTCTCCAAGTGATTCTTCTGAATACTAAAGTTTGAGAGCTAGGACAAAAGGAGACAAGCGCTCTCATATACTGTTGCTAAGAGGACAAATCAATAAAACTTTTCTGGAAGGCAGTTTAGTAGAAACTCTCTAAACCAACCTCGGGTTAACCAGGTTAGCAGGCAAATGGACACTTTATTCCTTCTATTAAACACTGCTTTCTTCCTCTTATTGTAGTAAAAGAGGAAAAAAATAATAATTAAATGTAATTTAAAAAAAAAAACATTGCTAGCCAGGGCCCGTCGCGTCCTTGATGCCAGCAGGCTACTCTTTGATGTGCTCTTGACACTTTGAATTATCTGCTTACCGAGAGTTGTGTGTGTTTTTAAAAAACTTTTATGCTGATTGTATTTGTTTTACAATTATGTTATTTAATCAATATCATATAAAAGAAAAGAGTTGTTTCAGGGGAAAGTAATTTGAATGCTTCAGATAGATTCTAAAGGCAAGTCACACACATACAAATGTAAAATTAATATTTGGAGAATAATAAAATTTTTGAATAATTCTATACTCAGATTGCTTTGTAAATTTTCTCAGTTCTTGCTCTACCTTAACAAAAAGGAAAACTAAAAATCTTAGACAATTTTTTAAGGATGTCATTTATTCCAGAAAGATTACATGGAACCTTAATCAGGGGTCCTGTTGTCAACAATAACAACAACAAATTCCATGGTCCTAAAAAGAGATTTAAAAATTTCATGGTCACCCAGCTAGCTCAGTTGGTAGAACACGAGACTCTTAAATTAGTGAATGAATATGCATCTATATTTTTAAAATTTATTTTTATATTTATAATTTTAAGTTGAAAATAAATGTTTAACATATAAATAAATATTTTTATGATTTCCCTCTTTAACCAGCTGTTTTGATTAATAGGCCATTCACCAGCATTTGTCTCTTTGATTAAGAGAACTTCTATGCTGTGTGTCAAAACTGTACATTCTTCAACTCAGTAAAAAGATGTACATCTAGGAATTTACCCTAATAAAATAATCATTCCTGTGCATAGATATAGACATAGGTGTGTATATGTGCATGTGTTGGGTTCATGTCAGCATTGATTATAGTAGCAAAACTTGTACAAGCTTCCTAAAATGTCCATCAATGGGGGTTTGTTATTTATTCAATGGAATATTATGCAGAACCATCAAAAATGTTAAAATAGGTCTACATATAATGAGATGGAAATACTCAGCTTATTCTGTTAAGCATTATGTGGAAGTTATATACACATAGAAAAATGTCCAGAAGTATTTGTATCAAAAAATTTACAATGGTTTTCTCTAGAAGATGGAAGACGTTCAAGTGACTTTTTTCCCCATTCTGTTTATCTCTATTTTCTACATATATTTTCTACATATATTTCTACATGTATTGTCTAAATATATATTACCTTGGTATTAAAGATGATAAAAGTAAAATGAAAAAGTTTTAGGCTCAGAAAAATAATAATTGCTGTGGTTTTAAAATTAATCAATTCTGATTCTTTCACTACTTAAAAACATATTTACCTTTGTGGAACTCAATGGAAATTACCACATTGTTCTCTGAATTTTCTTCCATAAAGCAAGGTACCTGGATCATTAAAGGCAACGTCTTGTTGTGATGATGTTTCTGTGGCTATTGTAATAGACTTTTATCATTGTTTTAGAGGCTTTTGAAGTGGATTTATTTACCAGTATGGAGGTGGGGCTGGGTGGCAGTAAGGTGAGGCATATCGGTATATAATTTTTTTTTCTCTCTCAGAACTCATTAAAGAGCAGGAACAACAAAAATATCTTACCTGGATTTTCAAAGAAAATTAAGATATTTACAGTGGGCAAAATCTGTGGTTAAAGTTGCTGGGGAAAAAAACATTGTAAATTTTTCTAATTTGAATTTTGAAAAGTAAATTCAGAATGTCTTTTATATCTATAACTTTATGTGATCATAATGCATATTTTAAACCCTAATGAAGGGATTGGACTCTTAGAAGAGGGAGAATTTCTCTGAGAACTTGCCAGCACACACGAAACACTCCAGATCTGCAGACACACCAAGCAAACAACTGCAGGCCTCTTCTCTTGCATCTATGTTCTGTTTATTTAAAACATAGGCAAGCCAAACCAGAGCAACAATTATCTTTCAAAACTATTTATCTCAATACAGTCTTTCCTCTTTTTCTAAAATGAAGAGCTATTCTTAAGTCAAAAAGTACGTATAGCTTCTATCTCTTTGAGTTATATATACAAAGCTCTTTCTTTTCTCACTACATATTTTTAAAATTTATTAATTGTTTTTCAAGGAAAACATTTAATCTTAACTATCTAGCTTTAGAAAGCAAAATTCTTTACTATTTCAGGATTTAACATGAACCGTGAAAACAAAAAAGCTCTGGAAAACTCACAGCTAGATTTGTTTTTTAATTTGTGAAGTATAAAAGATTAGATAGTGGTATTCTTTCTCATGGTGTCAGTTTTCTGTTTGGTTGCTTTTCGTTATTTCTTTTCCAGTGATCTTACTCTCGTTTTAGATAATTTAATTGACTTTTGTGAGATTAGTATTCAACATGTGGTCACAATTCATTCTAGTTTTAGCAATCTGAGATTCTACCTGACTGAAGTAAATTTTAAATTCCCAAGTTAGTTCCAGGGGTTTTTCTAACACCAATGCAGCCTTTACTTAAGATATTTTATTGTTTATATTTAGGAGTAAGTTGTAATCTTAAAAGGAAGGTAGTTAATGAGAGAATTTCAAGTTCACGAGTGTAGCAATACACATTGGTTTTTCTAGCTTCCTACTTGCTAGACAAAAATTAGATCCCCATTTGTGGATGGAAAACAAAGGAGAAAAATAGGGGAAGTTCAAGAGAGTCTTCAAGACTGAAGGAAGTCTTTAAGAATGAAGCCAGGTAGGCCAGGCGCGGTGGCTCATGCCTGTAATCCCAGCACTCTGGAAGGCTGAGGCAGTAGGATCACTCAAGGTCAGGAGTTCAAGACCAGCCTGAGCAAGAGTAAGGCCCTGTCTCTACTAAAAATAGAGAAAGAAATTAGCTGGACAACTAAAAATATATACAAAAGTTAGCCAGGCATGGTGGTGCATGCTGTAGTCCCAGCTACTTGGGAGGCTGAGGCAGAAGGATTGCTTGAGCCCAGGAGTTTGAAGTTGCTGTGAGCTAGGCTGACACCACAGCACTCTAGCCCAGGGAACAGAGCAAGACTCTGTCTCAAAAAAAAAAAAAAAAAGAATGAAGCCAGGCAGTCCTGAAATGCTGTTAGACATTGGTTGTGGACTGAATTGTGCCCCTCATCCCCCTGAGTTTGTATGTTGAAGTCCTAACCCCCAATGTGACTGTTTGGCGATAGGGTCTTTAATGAGGTAATTAAGGATAAATGAGGTTATAAAGGTAGGGCCCTAATCCAGGATGACTGGTGTCCTTATAAGAAAAGGGAGAGACACCAAGATTGCACAGGCACAGAGAAAGGGCCATGTGAGGACACAGAAAGAAAGCAGCCATCTGCAAGCCAAGGAGAGAAGTCTCAGGAGAAAGCCAACGGGCTGACACGTTTGATCTTGGATTTTTAGCCTCCAGAAATGTGAAAAAATAAATTTCTGTTGTTTAGGCTACCCAGACTGTGGTATTTTGTATGGCAACCCTAGCAAACTAATACAATATCTGAAGAATTTAAATCACCGATATTCTAAAGCCACAGATAAATGCCTGCCAATGAGAAAGAAACACTTCGGAGGCCGGGCGCGGTGGCTCACACCTGTAATCCTAGCACTCTGGGAGGCCGAGGCGGGCGGATCGTTCTGAGCTCAGGAGTTTGAGACCAGCCTGAGCAAGAGCGAGACCCCGTCTCTACCAAAAATACAAAGAAATTAACTGGACAGCTAAAAATATATATATATATAGAAAAAAAATTAGCTGGGCATGGTGGCGCATGCCTGTAGTCCCAGCTACTTGGGAGGCTGAGACAGTAGGATTGCTCGAGCCCAGGAGTTTGAGGTTGCTGTGAGCTAGGCTGACGCCACGGCACTCGCCCCAGGCGAGAGAGACTCTGTCTCAAAAAAAAAAAAAACACACTTCGGGAATCTTGCAAGTAATACAACAGAAAGCAAGACTGAAGAGTGTAATAAACTGGTTCTAGATACATAGAAAATAGAATGACCATGTGAGTCTGGATGCCTTAATGACCTCACATGGTCGAATTAGCTCCAGAACTGAGCCATGGTTAGTTACCATCCTTAATCACTGTGGACTGGGACTGATCCCAGAAAAGATACAGGGAAATCAGGCAAATCATACTTCCTCTGTGTACCATTATTTTATCTAGCATTGGCCTGACTAGACTTTCAGCTTCTTTGGAAATAGTCAAGGGTCTCTGTGCTATATCTATTTACTTTCCAAAACTGCGGAACATATAAAAATCTTTTATCAATATTTTAGTAGCTGTAGTGAGAGTTGCTTAGCTGAAGTTATTGAATACAAAATCTGACAAGGGCATGCTCCTTGCCTCAATTACATTCACTCTCTCCAAGTTTCTTTTGACCTTTTGACAATTAAAATTCATTTAGCATATTTGCTGACTTCGTAAAGTTATTGAAGCTATGCACCAATTTCAACCACATTCGGGTTCTAATCTGTGATTTTTCTTCCACTGCTCTGCGAATAATTCAGAATAGTTGAAATCCTCAAGGAACATATATGTTGGATATTACCCCTCTTTTTAAAAAAAAAATGTGTGTCTTGCTTCAGTTTGTCCTCCAATCTCATAATCTCAGAAAGCTAAATGAAAATGCATTTTGGCTCTTTATTTTGGCTTTTTAAAATTCTACACATAGAATATTCCAATACACACACACACACACACACACACACACACACAAATACAGTATGTCTCATTCTTCCCTATCTTCTCATTCACATGCCCCTTTAGACTCTTTATCAAAGAACCTAAACTATATTGTAATCCAAGTTCACTCTCCCCCACCTTCCCCACCCCAGCTTCCCCTCAAGGGGTTAGTCTCCATCCTCTCCTGCATTTGTCCATGCTGGAGCAGTCTGTGGTCACACAGCTCCCAACCACCACTCTGCAATGGGTTCAGTTCACTTCACTCCTGGTGGCCTTGAGAATTCTGAGATCACTATCCTCCCTCTCTGCACCATGTAGTTCCAGTTACATTGATTTCAGGGGAGAAGTAAAGTAAGCAAGGCTGTCAGCAACAAAGCAAGAAGACCCTGTCTCAAATAAATAAATAAAATAATTGTTAAAAAACCCCAAGGAAAAAAACATAACAAAACAAAAAAAGCATAGAACTAGGTGCCATGGGCCAAAAGGAAAAGAAATAAGCCTTTCACATGGGTCCCCTTTGGTGAGCACCACAATTCTAGACTTGCTCCCACCTTCAAAGTTCACTCTGTGCAGACAGCCCCTTCTTTACCCTTCTTTACTGTTCACAATAATATTCTACACCTTGCCACTGTAGAAATATCCTATTCCCTAGCACAAAAGTGATGTACTTGTCCTAGGCTCTGTGCCCTGTGACCAACCTCCCCCTAGGGCAATTCACCTAAAGCTGAACATTTCCCCAAATCTTCATTGCTGTGTCTAGAATAACAGTACACAGAAGCTCCACTAGAATTGTTTTAAGATTTTGGGATTCAATAAGAATTTGGGACACATACATGCATCGCACTTACACACATAGCACACATGTTCACACATGGATATATACCATACATGTGTGCATCTATATAGAACACATGCATACATGCCACCATACCGTTCCAAAAACAGAACAAAGAATCTCTCATCAATATCCTTAATTACACAACATGCAAAAGGTTTTAAATTCAGCTTTTCTTAACCTTTGACCACATCGAATTCTTACATTAGGGTTTTTCCCTTAATTAATTTCTGAAAGAGAAGGAAGAAAAAAAGAAATCTTTTTTAATTTCTCTATACAGATCAATCTTGAGGCTAGGGATGGAATTTATATGTTTATTTATACATCAATAGATAAAAATTTAAAATTCACTTTTTCAAGTAAGAATATTTATATAATTATGTGAGTATAGGCATGTACAAACATTTAAAATACATATGGTAAAGTGAACAAATCATAATTATATAGTTCAATAAATTTTTACATATATAACTCCCCCATTACCACTACCCAGGTCATAATATAGAATATTGCCATCACCCAGAAGGTTCCTTTGTGCCCTTTCCAGTCAATATCATCAATTTCTCCACTCCCCAAAGTTTTTACTTCTAACGCTATGGATTAAATTTGCATCTTTTTGAGCTTTACATAGTAATACAGAATGTGCTTTCCATGCCTGGCTTTTTTTTAACTTTATGTAATGATTCAAAGATCCATTCATGTTGCCTACCAAAACCTGTGGGATATAGAAAAAGCAGTACTAAGAGGGAAGTTTTTAGCCTTAAATGCTACATCAAAAAAGTTAACAACTTAACATTGTACATCAAGGAACTAGAAAAACAAGAACAAACCAAACCCAGGTTTAGCAAAAGAAAATACATAACAAAGATCAGAGAACAACTAAATGAAATAGAGACCAAAAAAACAATATAATGAATCAATGAAATGAGAAGTTGCTTCTTTAAAAAGATAAACAAGATTGATAAACCATTAGCTAGACTAACCAAGAAGAGAGAAGATCCAAAAAAAAAAAATCAGAAATGAAAAAATCATCATTATGACTGATACCACACAAATACAAAAGGTCACCAGAGACTATTATGAACATCTATATACTCACAAACTAGAAAATCTAGAAGAAATGAATGAATTCTTGAAAATGTACAACCTCCAGAGATTGAACCAGGAAGAAATGAACTCCTAACAGGCCCAATAACAAGTAGCAACATTGAAGCAGTAATAAGAAATCTTCCAACAACAACAAAAAAATCTCAGGACTGGGTGGACTTACAGCTGAATTCTACCAGACATACAAAGAAGAACTGATGCCAACCCTACCTGAAACTGTTCCAAAAGATCAAGAAGGATGGAATCCCCCCTAAAGCATTCTACAAAGCCAGTATTACCCTGATACTAAAGCCAGGAAAGGATGTAACAACAACAGGAACAACAACAACAAACTACAGACCAATATTTCTGATGAACATAGATGCAAAAATCCTCAAAAAAATACTAGCAAACCAATCCAACAGCACATCTAATTCATCAAGATAAAGTGGGTTTTATCCCAGGGATGCAAGGGTGTTTCAACATACACAAGTCAATAAATGTGATTCACTGCATAAACAGAATTAAAACCAAAAACCATATGATCTCTCAATAGATGCAGGGGAAAAAAGCATCTTTAAATTTGATAAAATCCAGCATCCTTTCATGATAAAAAAAAAAAAAAAAAAAAAAAACCTCAGCATAGACGGAACATACCTCAAAACAATAAAAGCTACATTTGACAAACCCACAGCCAACGTTATACTGAATGGGGAAAAGTTGAAAGCATTCCCCCTGAGAACTGGAACAAGACAAGGATGCTCACTTTCACCATTTCTATTCAACATATTACTCGAAGTCCTAGCCGGAACAATCGGGCAAGAGAAAGAAATAAAGGGTATCCAAATTGGAAAAGAGGAAGTCAAATTATCCCTGTTTGCTGATGATATGATCTTATACCCAGAAAACCTTAAGGACTCCTCAAAAAGACTCCTAGATTTGATAAATGAATCCAACAAAGTCTCGGGCTATAAAATCTGTATACAAAAATCAATAGCATTTCTATATGCAAACAACAACCAAGCTGAGAACCAAATCAAGAACTCGATGCTATTTACAATAGCTACAAAAAAAGTATACTTAAGAAAATAACAAGGAGGTGAAACATCTCTACAAGGAAAACTACAGGTCACTGATGAAAGAAATCACAGATGACACAAATAAATGGAAAAACATACCATGCTCATGGATTGGAAGAATTAATATCATTAAAATGACCATACTGTCCCAAGCAATCTTGGGACAGATTCAATGCAATTCTTCTCAAAATACCAATGTCATTTTTCACAGAATTAGTAAAACAATTCTAAAATTCCTGTGGAACCAAAAAGGAGCCCAAATAGCCAAAGCAATTCTAAGCTAAAAGAGCCAAAACTAGAGGTATCACATTACCTGACTTCAAATTATACTATAAGTTTATAGTAACCAAAACAGCATGGTACTGGCATAGAAGTGGACACATAGATCAGTGGAACAGAATAGAGAACCTAGAAATAAAACTATACGCCTACAACCAATGGATCTTCAACAAAGCAGACAAAAACATATACTGGAGAAAGGACATCCTATTTAATAAATGGTGCTGGGAAAATTGGATAGTCATAAGCAAAAGAATGAAATTGGATTCTTATCTTTCACCATATAGAAAAATTAACTCAAGATGGATTAAAGATTCAGATGAAGACCCAAAAAAATAAAATTCTTAGAAGAAAACATAGGAAAAACTCATCTGGACATTGTCCTAGGCATACAATTTATTACTAAGACCCCAAAAGCAAATGCAATTAAAAAAAATTAGACAAATGGGACTTAATTAAACTAAAAAGCTTTTGTACAATAAAAGGAATAATCAAAAGAGTAAATAAACAACATACAGAATGGGAGAAAATATTCACAAACTGTACAACCAACAAAGGTCTAATATCCAGAATCTGCAAAGAACTCAAATGACCAAGAAAAAAAACAAACCACCCCATCAAAAAGTGGGCAAAAGACATGAATAGAAGTTTCTTTGAAGGAAAATAGACAAATGGCCAGCAAACGTATGAAAAAATGCTCAACATCACTAATCATCAGGGAAATGCAAATTAAAACTACAGTGAGATATCACCTTACACCTATCAGAGTGGTCATTATTAAAAAGTCAAAAAACATAGGAAATTTAGATTTTGAGATGAGAAGGTCTACCATTTTTCCTACTTTGCTGGCAGAGGAATAAACTTTTCTTTCCTTCTCCTCAAAAAAAAAAAAATAATAAAAATAAAAAGTCAAAAAACATGCTGGCATGGATGAAGAGAGAAAGGGACACTTAAACACCATTGGTGGGACTGCATATTAGTACAAACTTTATGGAAAATAGTGTGGAGATTCCTCAAAGATATAAAAGTAGATCTACCATTCTATCCAGCAATCCCACCACTGGGTGTCTGCCCATAGAAAATGAAGTCATTTTATCAAAAAGACACCTGCACTCAAATGTTCATCACAGCACAATTCACAATTTTGAAGATGTGGAATCAATCAATCATCAATTCATGAGTGGATTAAGGAAATGTGGTATATATTAATATATACCATAGAGAACTACTCAGCCATAAAAAGGAATGAAATAATTTCATTTGCAGCAAATTGAATGGAACTGGAGACCATTATCCTAAGTGAAGTATCTTAAGAGTGGAAAACCAAAAGCCATATGTTCTCACTAATAAGTGGGAGCTAAACAATGTGTATACATGGGTACAAAGCGATATAAAGAACATGAGAGGCCAGGCACGGTGGCTCACGCCTATAATCCTAGCACTCTGGGAGGCCAAGGTGGGCGGATTGTTTGAGCTCAGGAGTTCGAAACCAGCCTGAGCAAGAGCGAGACCCTGTCTCTACTAAAAATAGAAAGAAATTAATCGGACAACTAAAAATATATGGAAAAAATTAGCCAGGCATGGTGGCGCATGCCTGTAGTCCCAGCTACTCAGGAGGCTGAGGCAGAAGGATTGCTTGAGCCCAAGAGTATGAGGTTGCTGTGAGCTAGGCTAACGCCACAGCACTCACTCTAGCCTGGGCAAAAGAGTGAGACTCTGTCTCCAAAAAAAAAAAAGAACATGCGAAACCAAGAAAGGGGGAGATTGGCAGGAGTGTGGAATAAAAACTTACCTATTGTGTACAATGAACACTATTCTGGTGACAGACACACAAAAATCTCTGGCTTACACATTGTATAAAGTATGTAACAAAAGCACTTTGTACCCATTAATTAATATTTTGAAATAAGAAAAAATAATAAAGAAAAAATAGATGTCAGTGTAGATACAGTAAACAGGGAACACTTATACACTGTTGGTGGGAATGTAAATTAGTACCACCTCTGTGGCGATCTCTCAAAGAATTAAATGTAGATATACCATTTGATCCTGCAATACCACTCCTGGGTATCTACCCAGATGAAAAAAATCATTATATAAAAAAGATACCTACACGCATATGTTTATCCCAGCACAATTCACAATTGCAAAGATATGGGATCAACCTAAGTTCCCATCAACTGATGAGAGGATAAAGAAAATTTGGGTTACATACACACACACACACACACACACACACACACCATGGAGTACTACTCAGCAATAAGAAAGAATGAAATATTGTCTTTTGCAGCAATTTGGATGGAACTAGAGGCCATTATCTTAAGTGAAGTAACTCAGGAACAGAAAGTGTGAGCTAAACTGTGGCTACACAAGGGCACACAAAGTGGTATAATGGACATAGGTGACTCATAAGGCAAAGGGTGGGAGGGGCTTAGGGATGAAAAAGTACCTATGGGGTACGATGTGCACTACCCAGGTGATGGGTACACCAAAAGCCCAGACTTCACCACTGTGCAATATACACATGTAAGAGAATTCAACTTGTACCCCCTAAATCTACTAAAAGAAAAAAAAAAAAAAGAAATTCATTCATGTTGTGGTATGTATAAGTAGTTCATTCTTTTTTGCTGTCACTATGTAAATTCCATTATGTAAATATACTATAATTTGCTCATCCATTCTCTTAATTATGGACATCGAAGTGGTTTTCAGTTGGGGCTATTAGAACTAAGTCTTCTATAAACACTTTCGTACTTATTTTGTTGGACATATGCATTAATTTCTATTGCACATATACCTATGAGTGGAATTGCTCCAAGGGTAGGTATGTTGAAACTTCCCAGCAGTTTTCCAATTTAATCAATTAGTACACTCTCACCAGCAATGTATGAAAGTCCCAGATGCTCTATATTCTTGCTAACGCTCAATATTATCAGCCTTTTAATCATTATTAGTCCATTCTATTGGGACTTACATTTCCTTGATAGTCATATTTAGGGTCTTTTCATATGCATATAGGCCATTTAGATGCTTTTGTGAGGGGCCTGTGCCTATTTTTAATCAGATTGTTGTTCACACATATTTTTAAAATTATACTTATTTGTGAAACATTTTAAGAAACTAAATACAGTAGTCCCTCAGTATACACAGGGTTGGCTCCAGGACCTCTGCATATACTGAAATCTGCATATACTCAAGTTCCATAGTTGGCCCTGGCCCAGTATAGGGAAAGTGGGCCCTTAATATATGCAGGTTTTAGGTCCTTTGATTACTATATTTTCCATCCACATTTGGTTGAAAAAGAAATCCGTGTATAAGTGTACCCACACAGTTCAAACCCGTGTTGTTCAAGGGTCAACTGTATTGTTATATTTTTAAAGCAACTTTTATTTCTATGAATTTAAAACAATCGACACAATAATCCCTAACGTCTTTTAGATTGCACCATGATATATTCCAAGGAGTCACTCAAGAAACTATATAATTTTGCCTTAGCTAGGATTAGATAAAATGATACTGGGTCACAAAAGTTGAAGTAGTTCAAAGTGGTCGTCAGCATCAGCTGACAAGAAAATTCAGCATGAACCAGCAAATATATGAAGCACACTTATACAACAATAATCTGTGGTGGATTGAGGGACTGAAAGATTATGAGAAACAGAGGCCAATTATTACTATGACAGCCATAGAAGCTTATCAATGGGTAATCTATTACAATTAAGGTTAGTAAGAGATGGTGTTTTAGATTAATCATAAAAAATGACCATAATTATTCCCCTTCCTATATCCATGCCCCTTTGCAATGAAACTTCACAGCTCTTCCCATTAAGAGAAGTCAATTTCCCTGTACTTGAATTTGGGCTAGCCTTGTGACTTGCTTTGGCCAATAAAATCTGTTGAGGTAACCATGCACCAATTCTAAGCCTAGACCTCAGGAGGCCACGTAGTCTTCCACTGGCTCTTGTAGAACCCTGCACACCCACTATGTCAAAAAGCCTCGGCTAGAGCCACATGGTGCACTGACAAATCATCCCAGGTGAGAATTGCTCTCCCAGAAGATCCTGAGACGTACACAGAGATGAGTTGAGGGGCTATAAATTATATTGCAATTTACAATGGAAAGAAGGTGAGCACCAGCAACAGGAGCAAGGAAAATTCTGCCCATGTTTTATAAATGCATTTTGGTCAAAGCCCTAAAATCCTTGCCTGCCTGCCAGTTTAGTTTCACTAATATCATCATTTTGGTGTATGTAACAGGCTTTGTTTGGAAAATTATTTAGATAATTTGTTGCAGTTTGTGTATATTACCTTACACCAGTTAGTAGAAAATGGAAAAAATGAGCACGGCATATAGTGACAGTGCAATTGGGATGAAGATAAAATCATTAAGTTTGCCAAAAGCAAGAGTCATTAGCCTCAACCTAACGCCCATTGGACTTTGGATTATCTACTGTATATTCAATAATGAAGGGAATGAACAAAATTAAATAACACGTATGAGAAATATGCCATATCAACTCAACTCCTGCTCAAAACCTCATAAAAATGGTAGTAAAGGAATTTTAATAGAAATTTTTAATATAACAAACCCGAAAGAACAAGACAGAAAAAGATAGCTGAAGAGAGATACTAACACATCTTTAAAAGATGAAAAGCCTATGAACTACTTTTTGATCTATACCCCAGAGAAACTCTGTGCACAGTGAAATGTACAAGAATGTTTATGACATTGTTTATAAGAGTAAAAAATACAACCTGAATATACATCAAAAAGAAAATGATTACATTTTGATACACTTATACAATGAAATATTATATACAAGTAAAAATGAATGTACGAAAACCGGGGTCAGCAAACTATGGCCCACAGGCCAAATGCTGTATTCTGACACCTATTTTTGTAAATAAAGTTTTATTAGAACACAGCCATATCCATTCATTTATATATTGAGTCCAGCTGCTTTTGTAGAATTGTAGAATGAAGTAGTTGCAACAAATATCATTCTGCCTACAAAACCTGACATATTTACCATCTGACCCTTTAAGGAAAAGTTTGTACTAGAGCTACACAACGATATGAACAGATCTCAGGAAAATAATTTTGAGTTAAAGAAGTTTCAGAGTTATGAAGAATCATGCTATACAAAATTTTAAAACACACCCAAATTTATTACTGTTTAGAAATACATGTACATCTATTAAAAATATTAATATAAAGGCATGTACAACAATAATAAACACCTAATTCAAGACAATGTTTATCTTTCTGGAAAAGTGAAAGAAAGGGGAATGTAAGCAGAGAGGGAGTTTTAACTATTTGAAATATTTTATTTATAAAGCAAGGTGGTGAATACAAGAGTGCTTATTGTATTATTCTCTATAACTTTTTTTAGTATCACTGATGTATTTCATAATTTAAAAACTCTTTGCTTATCACCAAAAAAGTGATGGAAAAATTAGATGGAAGAGTTGTACTGCAGCTTGTATTTTCTGAAAATGGCTGCAACAGTATCTTCCATCCCGTGGGCTCTTCTTACAAAGTGACTTTGACCCTCCTCCCACTGAGAGGGTCAAATTAACTCCCCTTGAAACCGGGTGGGGTTTTGAATGTTTTGATCAAAAAAAATACGATAGAAGTGACACTATGTGACTTTCAAAGCTAGGCCATAAAAAGGGAACAGCTTGCACTTCGCTCACTGGAATTCTCATACTTCCTTGAACTTTTCAACCACCATGCAAGCTGTCTGACTGCCCCTGGGGAGGCCATGCTGTAAGAATACCCAAACTAAGCCACAGAGAGAAATCACATGGAGAGATCCTGAGACTTCTTAGAGAGAGAGGCCTAGCTAATTCCCAGCCACCCCAGTCCCTATTCTTCCAGTTCTGGCCCTGTCTCACTGTGATGGTATGAGAGACTTTGAGCCAGAACTCAGGATTTTCAACAGAGCCATTTCTGGATTCTTGTCCCAAAGAAACTGTGAGAGATAGTAAAGTACTGTTATTATAAACCTCTAAAATTTGTTTTGCAGAATAAGTTGTATGTGACAGCCTAACTGGAAGTCAAACCCTAAGTTAACCACATCATCAGGACATTGAACCCTAAATGATGTCAAAAGACAACATTACAACAAATTTAGTTTGAAGATCTAGTTGGCCTTTATTTGCAATTCTAGAATAGCTAATTCTAGAAGCTATTTTATAGAATGGGTGTTCTGTTGAGCTGAGCAGAGGGGGTTGGCTTTACAGGCATAAAAGGCCTGAAGAAAGCAGAAACAGAACAAAACACAGATTGGTCATTGCAAAGTTACTTTCCTTATATGGTTAAAACAGAGTGAACTTTCTTATCATGCCAGCTCAGGTAAACTGGGCTCTCTCCAATTGGTTGCTCTGAATTTCCAGGGTTTAAAAAAAAAAACAAAAAACTGGCCCATTTCAAAATTCAGTTGGATTGTGTGGTACTTAGCATGAGTGACTCTTTTTGGGTTTTGTCCAGTCTGCTGGAGCCTGGTGCAGGAGCCTAGTCCAAAATAATGGCCTCCCATAAATGATGTTAAACATTGCCTTCAGTGGGGGAAATCTGAGTTAAGTTTATCCAAAGACCCTCAGAAAGTTTCAGCAATAGAAAAGACAAATTGTAGAAGGCAAAGGAAGGCATGAGACTGAAAACTGGGATAAATTGCAAGTCTTTAGTGAGAATCCCAGGTCCCTACTCCCACCTGAGCTACCAAGTTGTCCAAAGAACCAGGGGCACTCACTACAGAAAAGAGGAAATTTATTCTCTAGACAAAGTGAAAGGGGAAGCCTCCAGAGAGACAAAAGAGGGACAACTGAAAGGTAAAGAACACTGGCTAGTGAGGAAGGATATTGGAAGTTTAAGCACAAACATTATCCCTCATTGGTTACATGTCTTTGCCTGAATCATTTCATCATTTATTAAAGAGTAGGTTAGACCAGAATGACCTCTAGATTTCCACAGTAAAAATCCGTGATTCTATTAAAAAGAAAAAAGCACACCCTTTAAAATATGATGAATTTAAAAATGAGCAACAGTACGAAGTGCTTTTTAGCCAATGGAAATTCTAGTTTATTTCTTATAACATTTAGTTCCTTCTAAAATAGCATTAGAGATTATAACAGAAATCCTCTAGTTAAGATAACTTAATGGTTCTCCCCACCCCGTGGGACCAATTTTAGGAGTATGGGGCAAGATACAGGGAACTGAAGGAAAATGCATGAATCTAGGGCTAGTGACTGTAAAGGTATTACAACCCCTAGACCCAGAGTTATAAGGTAGGGAGAGGTTATCAGAAGATGGAAGAGTGAGTAATGCAGAGCCAGCCACTTATAGAGGAGGAGTGACATCCTGTGAAGGCAAGGGACAACCTGAGTTGATCTTTCAGGAAGAAAGCCAGGGGAAAGGTATCCTGACCTCATTCTCTTCCCATCCTGTAGTTTCCTGTCTGTGCTCCCTCCACATTAGTCAAACTCAGTTGGAAGAGCGTACTGCCCTTATATGCTCCCTACTTTTGGACCCCAAGATTGCAGGTAGAGAGTGGCCCTGGAGGAGAAAAAGGAAGACATCCAGCATAGAGGGGCATATGAAAAGGTGGTAATCATAGCTTCGGAGAGCAGAATGAAATTATTTTTAAAAATAAGTTCTTGATTTGGGGACAGTAGTTGAGAAAACTGGAGACATTCCGAGGTGTGATAAGATTTTAGAATTAGTTTTACAATCTTTTGTCTTTTTGTTTTGCTTTTTTCACTTGAAGAAATACTGGATCATGACTGATAGTATAAACTTTAGTATATGCTTTTTATCCATGTCAATTACTCCTCTTTTCTTTCCCTCTTCATATCCAAATTGTTTCAGCTACACATTTGGTAATAAGGTATGATATATCAAAACTAATTAACATTGTGATTTTTGTCAGAACTTCTATTTTGTTTTTACAACTGGGCAGATTCCTAAGCAGACAACAGCATTGTAGGGAAAGAGAGAAAACCTTATAGTACTCAATACTATGTAGAGAAACACAGGAAGGATGTATTTTGTTGTACATAGAATCATTACTTGCAATTATTAATATTTACGTATACCCTAAGTAGCTTACTGCACACATAAGCTTATATATTTCCAGCTGTAATTCATTTGGTTTGCACAGGACAAATACATAATTTCTAAGTCTTACATCTCTAAATCGTCCTGCCAATCCTTTGGGATCTATATTGATTAAGTAGATTAATACAAAACCTATACGGTCTCAGAAAATACCCAATTTTGACAGCAGTCTTTTCTCCCCCAAGAGTTTTCCATTAAAGTCCTGCCACATTAAGGAGGATAAATTGCCTGTGAGTGAATACAGGAGTTCTGAACTAGTCCCTCTCTAACAACTTTCCTACTTCTCTTCAATACCTTGGATTTGTATTTCCTGCAGTCAGTTAGACATCTCCATCCAGGTACTATATTCTGGATGTATTGCAAATGCAATATGCCCCAACTGGAACTTGCTGCATTTTCTCAATTTGTTTCCTCTTCTAATCCAGTTAAGAGCATCACCATATACCCAAGCCAACCACTTTAGTCTCCCAAACTAGAAACTTGGGAATTATTCCCAACATTCTGTTTTCCTCATCCCTCATATCCATACATTCTACAAGTGCTATAGGCTCAATGTTCTAGAATACTCTGGAATACATCCTTTCCTTTCCTACCCCACTGTCATTACTTTCACCAAAACACACAATTGCCTCTTTACTAAATTTTATAACAATCTCTTCCCCTCATTTCCCTGTCCCTTACTTTTTTTCTAAGGCATACATCCAGATTCCTTATGCTGTCTTCCAAACACGTATTTAATGACATTAATCACTCCTTAAAAACCTTATTTTCTCCCGGGGGCCCACAAAAATCTACTCCTTTGAATGCTAATCTTCACACAGTGCCCTTCTTTATTTAGTCAACGTTTCTCTGATTGCAGTCTCTTCTGACCTGTGAAAGTGCATTTTTGTCTTTGCTTCAGCATTCTCTCCAATATGGGCATTCTCTGTTTACCTAACTCTTCTCCATAGCAATAGTACTAAAATAACGTATTGTGTACTACTCAGGAATAGTTATGCTAAGCACTTTACATTCCTTGGGTGTTTTAAGCACCGTTTTACATTGAGGAAATTGAAGAATTTGTCCAAAATCACATTTTAAGCAAGCAGCAAAACTGGGATTATAATCCAGGTCTATCTCAATCCATGAATCTAACATTTAAATGCTGCCCCCCACCACCATATACCGTCTAACTTGGATCAAGTTGTACACCTATTCTTAAATTCCCAGATCATTCTAGTCCCCTTTCTCTCGTCTCTTATCATGGTTTTAACCAACATCAGACCGTTTAGTACTAAATTATTCTTATACGTTTTTATTTTTGCTAAATCTTATCTCAACTAGATTGTAAATTTTTTGCAGCAGGGAACTAAAAATAACTTAATATAACTCCAAAAGGGTACAGCATAACCTTATAATAGCAAATAGTTATGTCTTATTGGGGTAGGTCTTAAGTGTACTTTAGGTATATCTATCATCTCATTTACATATGCAATGAATACTCAACATTTGCTTTAGTTAAAGCAGGAACAGACCAGATGAATTCTACTTAGAGGTTCTAAGTGAATGTGAAATTTTCAGCAAGGGCAGAGACCCAAAATACGTATGTGTATTTCAGTTTTTCTGTTCCTACCGTGCTGGGCCTTTTATTTTTTTCTTGATATTACTCGTCTTGTCTGTGTTTGTAATTATTTTAACTGTTTATTACAAAAATGCTGCTCTATCATAATGGGAATAATTAGCACCGGTGTGAATAGTCAAGTTACTGATTTTGGCAAATGTAAAGTCCAATTGTTTTGTTTTCTACCTTCATATGCTCTCTCCCTTCTTACGAAGGCATATTTTCATTTTCAAAAAAAAGCCCCCCATTAGGCAGTGCTGCGTTGGGGCTTTCTGAGAATGCATTCCTAGTAGGATCTTTGAAGTACTCTCTTTCTTCGGAGGTGTGTAGTTCCGCATCATTTAAAACTGTTTTCCGCAAACCCACAATCCCTTAGGCCGGAGGCACACCTAACGCGGAAGGTCGACAAACGGAAATGTCTGGTTCTAGCTAGGGGCTCTCCCCGCAGCCGCACCGCCGCCTCCCCGGCCAGAGGTCCGGGCGGGAGGGCGACGGGCCTGAAAGGGCGATCTCAGAGGACCTGCGGCCTGTGACCCTTGTCCAGCGGCGGGAAACCCCCAGAAGCGTGTTTCCGCACCAGCGCAGCATTCGGGCAAGGCGGGAAGCTTGTCTGCGAAGCAGAAGCGTCCCCAGGGCCTTTCCTGGAAGACCGGCCCCGCCAGGCCTCGTGGCAGGCGATGTCCGGCGGAGCGCCGTGGGGCGCGCTCATTTCCTTCCGTGCTTTCTCAGAAATTTAGGCCGCGCCTGCCCGCACCCCCTTTTCATGGTCATGCAATTGCACGTCAGGGTTTCTTATTTTTGGTGTGTTTTCGAGACCAGAGAACCGTATCCGCTAGGCCTGAGGAGTCACCCGCCCCCTCAGCCCAGAAACCAAGACCTAAAAGGCCAACCAGTGTGGGCGGCCGTGTAAGTGCCCGAAACCCAATAGCTAGGAGGCGTGCCCAGGGCCCAGGTGCAGGCGGTGGGGCAAGTAACGGCTTTTGGCAGCCCCGCCCCTCCGACCCGCCCTCTCCGCGCCCGCCGGTTTTAGTTCCCTTGGGTCTGTAACCATCTCCCCGGGCGCTTCCTCTTTAAGGCGGAGCCCGGCATGATCTCGCGAGATCCGGGTTGGCGCCGTGACCTCCATGTGGGAGCTACAGCTCTATAAGTAAACACTCCGCGCGACATGGCTCCTTCCTATTTGTGAGGCGGTGGCTGCGGCAGCGCCTCGGACTGGTTCCGGTTTTCTCTCCTTAGCTGGGCTGGGTGGGCGCACGGTCTGAGAGTCGCCGCCGCCCGTCGGGACCGGCGTCTGGTCGGTCTTCCTTGTCTGTGCGCGCCCTCGTCTGCCCGCCGCGGAGAGCCGGAGCCTCCGGGGTAGCGGCGCGGGCCGGGCGGGGCGCGGCGCCCAGAGCACAGGGGGAGACAAAGGGGGCCGGCCCTTCTCCGGGCGCCAATATGTGGATCCAGGTTCGCACCATCGACGGTTCCAAGACGCGCACCATTGGGGACGTGTCTCGCAAAGCCAAGATTGAGGAGCTGCGCGAGCGGGTGTGGATGCTGTTCAACGTGCGGCCCGAGTACCAGCGCCTCTTCTACCGGGGCAAGCAGGTGAGGCGCGCCCGCCTCATCCATCGGGAAGCCCGGGGCAAGAACAGCTGGGCTTCTGACGCGCGGGTCTGAGGGCTCGGTGCGACGTGCGCGCGGGGCGCACCTGGCTCCGCTTCTATTGGGTAGCCCCGCGAGGCGCACGGGTTTGGGGGACAGCGGGGTCCCTATCAGCTCCGGCTGCAGGTGCGCCCTATAGGGTCGAAGGTGAGGGCGCCCAGAGCTCTAAGAACTCGCCGTTTTCTTCTGGTAGGACCGCGGCCTCAGGCATAGGGTGCCTGGGTCCCTCGCTTCCCGCGCTCGGAGGGGCTTGGGGCTCCTGGAGGGCGGGGAGGGCAGCGGGCTCTGGCGGCCATGCCACAGCGCGGGAGGCTCGGAGGGCTGGCTCCCCAGGCTCACGGCAGCGCTAACCCAGCTAAGGGCTCACGTTGCTTCCGTGGCGCTTCCGCGCCTCGGGCTCCCAGACAGGAGGGGGCATTGCTCTCTCTCTCAGGAATAAGAACCTTAGCTTTGCTTCCTCACTGTGGAAGGATTTGCACAAGATAAAGATGCGAACTTCTGGTTCCTCTCCCTCATCACCTCTCCTAGACTTGGAATCTGTTTTCAGGAAGGTTAGAGACCTGGGCATGAAGGAGCTGTTGATGTAACCTGGAGCTGAGTTTAACACTGCCCGGTATAGGTCCGGGTTTTGGAAAGGAGTTTAAGTCTTTGCCTTTCTTGCCTCTCACCTTCTGATATTCCCCACTTTTAAGCTTCTAACACAGCATTGCAGCATAGCCAGCGATACATACTTGAAGGCTGAAAGTGTTTTTGGCAGTTAAGAGTGTTTGTGGGCATTTCTGGTATTTGTATGATATGGCCATCCATGGTCTGGCCAGTCTTAAGATTTTTTCCTATCCCACAAGTTTCTCATGGTCTTTACCTACACACCCAGACTCGTCATGTTTTTGACTTTTTGTTGCTGTTAACACACTAAAGTTGGCATCTTGAGTTGACAGACCATAGTTTGACTCCAATTTTGTGGTTTGAAATGTAGGTCTTTTTGATTTGGTAGAAGTATTAATAGCTTATAGCTGCAGAGGACTTGAAAGGAATATTTTTCTCCCCTTCACAGGCTTACCCTTCAAAAACTGCCCAGAAATTTCAGAGTAACAAATTACATTCTGGGAAACAGCCAGAGTTTTTCTTCTTTTCTTTAAAAAATGTTATAGTACCTTTGATTTGGGTTTGCAGCCAGTTTTATACTGATTGCTTAGTGTTGGTGACTTGTAAAAACAGGTGTTCGATTTAGTTGTAAACTTTGCTTTTGAAATAACTGTACATATATTAAATACTATATAGGTTTGTATTGCTGTGCCTCAAGTGACTGCTACTTTTTTCCATTTGGTCACAGATGAAAAAACATCAAACCTGCATTTTTATATTCTGGCTAGGGACAATACTACATGAATTCCTAGGATAGGATTTCAGTAGCAGAGATAATAATGAAGGATGAGAATGTATTCCTGGGCAACACCCTTAAAGTCTAACTATCAAATACGCTAAAATCACCTGGCCCATCTTGAGGAAAAAGTAGGGATTGGGTTAAATTCAGGGCAACAAAGTAGACTTTCAGTAAACCAGGAAGCTCATTTCAAATTCCAGGAAAAACTGTTGAGGTTAACAACCTTTGCACTTCCCCCCCAGAGCAGTCGATAATTCACTACTTTGATTTCTTCAGCCCAGTGATGAGAACTAGACCTTTGGTGCCAGCCATTGATTTGGAGACAGAAAAGGCAGGCCACTGATGCCAGCTGTGTTCACTTCCTTATGAGCTGACAAGTAGCCATGGCAGTGATTATCTCTGTTGGTCTTTGGAGCACCCCAGTCCATTGATGAGAGGTGGTGTGTGTGCAGCATGCAACTACTGGATTAGCATCACAGGCTGTCCCTATCCTGTGAAATACCTTTGTCCTCATTGGAAAACAGTACCCCTTCCTGAAGATGCTTTACTGCCACACAGTGAAAAATGTCATAAAAACAAATTTAGTGTCTGAAATTTAAGTGGTACCTTCTCTCCATTTATATGTTAGGTTGCTATTTTTAATCTTTGGTGTGTATCAGAATCACTCGTGGATATTTATTATAGATGCTTGGCTCATCCCAGAACCACAAGTAGTTGAATTTAACAAGGCCCCACGGGAGATTCTGATGAACACCAGGGTTTGAAAATGAATGTTGAAAGATAGTCTCTTAATATTCAGAGTATGGTCCCTGGATTCTCAGGACCAGCAAGCATTAGCTTCACCTGGGAGCCTCACACCAGTCCTGCTGAAGCTGACCTACTGAAGAATCTGTACTATAACAAGGTCCCCAGGTGATCTGTATATGAAGTTTGAGAAGCATAATTGACTCCGCTTTTGAGATTCAAGATGGACACCAGCAATTCAGGGCTGTAAGTTCTGGTTAGAGTAGGATAGCCTCATGCGAACATTTTTATCTGGGAGATTGAGTTTGAGGCACCCTGGGAATTGGGTCTTTTTAAGGAAGAATTGTGTTGGTGGCTCTCTAAAGCTTTTGAGAATCTAGAGCTTTTCCTACTTTGAAAGGATTCTCTCTTCCGTCCTCTCATTCTTTCCCTTGTTACCACTATAGGGAGGGATAGCCTTAAAATAGATTACAGATGTGGGGCATGAACCTTAGTTGAAGCAAAAGGTTGTCTTCCCGCCCCCCCCCCAACACACACACTTGTTTTCACAGAATTACAGCATAAAAGTACTTGCCTATTTAAAGGAATATGTGTATAATATATAATACATGATGGATACACGAAGGTTATTAACTTATGCCCTTCACCTGCATTCCTGGTTAGTAGTTTCTTGAGAATGACTTCCCCACTGCCTTCTCGGCCACTGCCACTTGGTATTTGCTTCCTGCTTTTCCCTTGCAACACTGTCGAAGTTCTTCCTGTTAACCTGGAGTTTCTTTTTTAAACCTAGTGAAAATTCAAGAGTGTGGTCTGACAAAAAATCTTAACCATTCCTGCTTTTCCAGTATTATAAATCCTGCATCTCCATCTTCTAGCACAGTAGTTCCCAAACATTTACTTCTGAGACATTAATGGATCATAGTTACACAGTTGCAACTCGTAGGTGTTTGTGATTTCTCAGTGACCCCGTCCCTTTTTCCCTACGTAGAACATAATTTTTGAGTGTTAGAAATAACTTCCAATCTTCATTTTCATTAAATATGGAAGAACTTCAGTATTTTTCAAGAAAATCATTTCAGCACTTCACAACTCTTCATGGTATGTGAAGCTTTGTGGAATAAAGCTGTGTGGAATCTCTGTGGAACTTGCTATGCAATGGATAATAATCACTATTTTAGGAAGACTGGTGAAGTACTTATGATTAAGGAAGAAGTGGATAATCTGGGTTAAAAAGTGTCATAGGAAGCATGAGGAAAGGTGGGTTACATGTTAGTGTGGACAAGACTTACTATAGGGCCTCAGGCCTTGATATGCTTAGTGTTCCACTCTGAGTTTAGACATTCTTTTCCTGTCAAATCTAGGTTAGAAAGAGTATCCCCTGAAACAGCTTGTATTTACTCCTGACAGTCATTTGGAAGAAATTGGAGGGGTCGAGTGTAGAAATGCCCCAAGGATCCCTCTGGCTCTTGTGCCTCAAATTTCAGTGGAGAAATACGGAAACATTTCCAATTATTTTACCACTTCAACTGCTGTCTTCATTTTGGGGAATGCCCTACCAATTAATTTGCGTGTTACACAATTTTATTTTCTCCTTCAAACACTTCAATTGTTAAATAATTATCTTAGTTTTCATCAGTTGTGTATTTAGGCAAGTTGTGCTTTTTTAACTCTTCCAGAATTGGTGTTTTTGCTTTGTTTTGTTTTTTGGCTATTGGAGAATGTTATTTTTGCTCTTTGAGCTTTTTTTAAAGTTTTTTCTCCCCAGGAATTCAGGACTAGAGGGTGTTCTTTGGTTGACTTCTCAAATGTGATCTTAGTGTGTTAGAATTGTGAATGGTGACTAGTATCACATATTGGTTATGTTTCTGGGGAAATGATAGTTCTGATCTTAAAAGAATTTAGTTTTCTTGTTTCACTGTATCGTGGTGAAATAGCGCGCTGACCTTTACAAAGCAATAAAATGGAGACTTAGTTTCCTAGGACTGCTGTAACAAAGTATCAAAATTTAGGTGGCTTAAAACAACGGAAATTTATTGTCTGGTAGTTATAGAGGCTGGAATTCAAGGTTTCTGCAGAGCCCTGCTCTCACTGATAGTTCTAGGGAAGAATCATTCCTTGAGCTTCTGTGTTTGCCAGAAATCTTGTTTCTTGGCTGGTGGATGCATCACTCCAGTCACAAGGCCGCTTTTTTCCTGTGTGTCTTCACTGTCTTCCTGCTGTGTCTCTCCAAATTTCCCTATTATAAGGACACTAGTCATTGGATTAGGGGCCACCCTAATGACTTCATTTTAACCTGTTACCTCTTTAAAGACACTATCTCCAAATACAGTCACATTTTGAGGTACTGGGGTTAGGACTTCAACATAAAAATTGGGGAGGGGGATTACAACTCAGCCCATAACGGTCGGTTTTGCATGTCTTATTAAATTTATTCCTTGATTACCTCTATAAAAGACTCTATTTCCAAATAAGGTCACATTCTGAGCTACTCTGGATTAAGATTTCAACATTTTTTGAAGGGGGAGCAAATCAAGCCATAACCCTTGCCAAAATATTGGTGGGCTACAAGATAATTATTCCTGCTTGATTTCTTTTTTTTTTTCCCTTGCAATTACTGACAATGCTTCAGAAAGATAAAATGTTTGACTTAATGTCTTTACAAACACAAGGTCATGCAACAACTTGCTTTAAAAATTCACCTTTTTCTTGCAGTGGATTCAGGCACTATTTATTAAAACTTGGTGAGAAATTAAATCTAGTTTGGAAGCTTTTTGCCTAGGGCATTAAGTCACAGTAGCAATGATACACTTTTGGTTTTGGTGGCCAGTAGTGCTCCCTGTAGCTAATATGGAGTGATTCTTAAAAATTTATTGGGGTCTGGAGATGCTGACATCAGAGGCTTTGAAGTAATAAGAATGGTTTCAAAATCACTAAGTGCATTGCTGTGAGTTTTAATAGTTGGGCTAGAACATCCTAAAGATGTAGAAAGGTAAGATTTAAGAGAAGTATTTTAATGTCTTTTTCTATTTTTTTCTAGTTGGAAAATGGATATACTTTATTTGACTATGACGTTGGACTGAATGATATAATTCAGCTACTAGTTCGCCCAGACCCAGATCTTCTTCCTAGCACATCTACACAGACTGATAAAGAGGCCAAACCCTGTTCTAATAGTCCATCTAAAGTAAAGAAAACTCCACGGGTGGGATCCTCTAGTCAGCCATCTACATCAACTCGTGCCTGTCTTATTGATCCTGGCTTTGGACTATATAAGGTATGTTGTCATCTTCACACTTGCTAGTTGTGAGAATACAGATGTCTCTTTTCAGGCTGTGGTGAATAAGTAAACATTGATTGACATTTGAAAGTAAAGATTGGTCTGTTAATATTACAACTTTTAAAGGTAGTGTTTAAAAAATGCTGTGAAATATATAGATGAATGTATGAAATGTGTATATACAATTTAAAGAATAATAAAGCAAACACCTGTGTAATTCCACCAAGGTTAAGAAGTAGAATGATGCCAGTACCTTTTTAAAGCCTCCTGTGTGCTCCTACCAGAACACATCTCCCTCTATCTCCCTAAGAGGTAAACCGCTTATTCTGACTTATAATCATTTTCTTGTCTTTCCTTAGTTTTGCTACTTATGTACGTCTCTCTAAACAATGTTTTGTCTATAGTTGAATTTTGTGTAATAGAATTCTACTTTTTCTCAACATTGAGAGATTATGATGCATATAGCTGTATTTTATTCCTTTTCACTATTATCCATTTTACTAATATGCCACGATATATTTATCTAATCCATGATTCATAGATACTGGGGCTGTTCCAGTTTCATTTGTTTTAAACAGTGCTGTTTCGAACCTTCTCTGTATGTCCTGGTGCATGTGTTCAAGAATTTCTTTAGAAATTTCTACCTAGGAATAGAAGTGCTTTTTGTTCACTCACAGGATACTTCCAGACTACTTTATTTTGTTCCATTGGTCTACTTGCCTATCTCTGTGCCTGTACTATTCCAAGTACTGTAGCCTTCTAGACTTTTGATATCTCCCTTTCTTCCATTTCCCAAATTTTTTTTCCTCTTTCAGGGTATCTTGGTTTTTTTGGCTTTTAACACTTGCATATAGAAATTTTAGAATTAGCTTGTCTCAAAGGTTTACAAGTAATCTGCTGGGATTTCAATGGGTATTGCATCTATAGATCAGCTGGGAGAATTGACATCTTTACAATGTTGAGTCTTTTAATTTATGAACTTGATAGACCTCTCCTTTAACTTTGACATCTTAGTTCTCTTTACGTAGCTCTTTACATAGCTCGTTGATTTATTTCTGGTAGCTGTTGGGGTTTTTGTTGCTATTATAAATGGTTACCTTTTTAAAATCGTATAGAAATAAAATTGATTTACTTAATTTTGTGTCCAGCAACCTTTTCAAATTCTAATAAGTTGTGTAGAAATAATTGAATAGCAGTTTTAATTTATCCTTTCCTATCTTTATAACTTATCAGTTGGGCTCAGTGGGCACCTAGACTCAGTTTTTCAACACATTTAAGACTAAAAATTAAAAATTGGTAGATGAAGTGAATTATTTAAGAATATTTGAATTGAGGCCGGGCGCAGTGGCTCATGCCTGTAATCCTAGCACTCTAGGAGGCCAAGGCAGGTGGATTGCTCAAGGTCAAGAGTTCGAGACCAGCCTGAGCAAGAGCAAGACCCCGTCTCTACTAAAATTAGAAAGAAATTATCTGGACAACTAAAAATACATATATAGAAAAAATTAGCCAGGTATGGTAGCTTGTGCCTGTAGTCCCAGCTACTCAGGAGGCTGAGACAGCAGGATCGCTTGAGCCCAGGAGTTTGAGGTTGCTGTGAGCTAGGCTGAAGCCACAGCACTTTAGCCCGGGCCAACAGAGTGAGACTCTGTCTCAAAAAAAATAAAAAATAAAAGAGTATTTGAATTGAGATAATTTGGGATCTGTGGGAAAATGCAAACAGATTTATATATGTACATGGAAAGATTTAAGAAGAGATAAAGCAAAGAGCTTTGTCTCAAAAAAAAAAAAAAAATACCAGGATTGGGTGGCTGATGAGTTGTTTTAAACCTATAAGGGACAGATAATTATAATGTTACCTAAATTGACTCACAGCATAAAGAAGGAAATCTTCCTATTGCTTTATAAATTTAGTTTAACACTGATCCTAAAACATGACAAAAAGCACATCAGCATCACTAATGTATTGATGTAAAACCTAAGTTATATTTAGAAAATGGAATTATGACTGCATATTAAAAGAACATATTTCCTTGACTAAATATGGTTTGTCAAGATGTAGGGATAGTTCATTGGAAAATGTTTTAGTATAATTCATTGTACTAATAAACCACAGAAAACAAATTATTTAATTCAAAATGTTTTCTACATTTAAATACAAATTCGAGTTCATTCCTGATTTTTAAAGAGGAAACCCTTGGTAAGAGGAACAGACGGAATAGATGAATATTTTAAGCCATACTCTGAATCACATTTAGTAGTGTGGGAAAAACCAGAAGCATTCCCATTAAAGATGGGAGCCAAAGAAGGAAGCCAATTAATGCTGCTGTTATTTGACTTGTATCTAGAAGTGCTAGATAGTGCAATTAGGCAGGAGAATGAAATAAAGTGTAAATATTGGAGAAGGCAATGTTATTGCTTATGGATGTCTGGAAAAGCTGAGAAAACATTTCAGAATGTTATGAGCAATCAGTAAAGTGGCTATTTTCAAAGTTAACATTGAGCTACTAATAGCTTTCCTTGCTACATCAATTAATGAAAGAGAGGAAGAAACATTTACAATAACAAAAGGTAAAGTCTGGGAATAAATTAAGTCTTATGTAAATGAAAACAGTGCTATGGAGTGCTCACAATTCAGACAGAATTTTCAGTACTGAAAGCCAGCTTGCCATTTTGTCCACATCACCCACTGATTTTATCCCTTTTTCAGATACCAGTACTTCCTACATTTCTTATATTGCTACTTCTAAAATAAATGTTTTAGCACAGTTTTATATTTATAGCAAAATTGGGAAGATAGTATAGAGTTCCCGTATATACCACAACGAGTTTCCCCTATTGTCTCACATTAATGTGGTATATTTATTACAACTAATGAATCATTATTTCCTTACCTTTTACCTAAAGTCCTTTTTCTGTTCCAGAATTTCATCTTGGATACCATACTACACTTAATTGTCACATCTCCTTAGGTTCCTCATGGCTGTGACAGTTTCTCAGGCTTTCTTTGTGTTTTGTTTACTTTGTCAGTTTTGAGGAGTTCTGGTCAGGTATTTTGTAAAATTTCCCCCTATTAAGATTCATTTGTTGTTTTCCTTATCATTAGACTGAGTTTATTTTTGGGGGGAAGACCACTGAGATAAAGTGCTATCATCGCATATCTAGGGCACATACTAGCAACATTTTATTTGCTAAATATAACTTAGGTTTTACATCAATAATAACATTGTTAACACCAATATGAACCTTAATCACCTGGCTCAGGTAGTGTTTGTCAAATTTCTGCACTGTTAAATTATCTTGCCTCCCTTTCCATACTGTACTGTTCTAGAGGAAGTCACTATGTGTGGTCCACACTTGGAGTGGGGAGTTACGTATTTCGCTGCCTTGTCGGCAGAGTATCTACAAAAATTATTTGAAACTATTCAACATAGATTTGTCTTTTCTCTCCCACTTATTTATTCAGACATTTATTTATGTCAGTATGGAGTTGTGCTCAAATTGTTCCAGTTTTGGCCCTCGGAAGCTCGTTTATTTGGCTGCTGTGTCCCTTTGACATATTCCCATTATTGTGGAGTGTTTTATTTTTCTTAAGTATATTCTTTCTGGCACTGCAAGGTGCTTCAGGCTTATCTTGTACATTTCCTTCTTCAGTCCTAAAATATGCCACTTCTTCAAGATACTCTGGTTCCTTTAATTAGTGAATTATGTTAGAAACCAAGATCTGGACTCTAGGTATACTCCTTACTTGCTCCTTACCAACTGGGGTGTCATTGGGCCTCAGCCGACGGCAAGGAAATATATGTATGTGTATTAAACCGTGTATGTACGCATCTATGAATATTTAGCCATCTGTATATTAAGCTTATGTTTTTGTCTTTTCAGCTGTGGTTTAGATTTTAGAAGCTGCTACTTTTGAACTGATTTGTTTTGGGCAGTGAAAGGATGAATTTGTTTTTGTAGGACTAGTTTATGTATCTGCAGATCTCAAATTAATCAAGGTTAAGCAGTTGAGGCCAACTTAAATTCTTTCTGTTTAGCAAACTTCTCAATGCCCCACCTTACCTCTTCTCCCACAATCTAATGCAGAAGAGCATCATGAGAAACTACTACTCTCAGTAGATGTTTGCTTTTTATTTTCAATGTTAGCACTTTGGCTGTCACTAACATAAAGTCTTTAACATCTCTTGTATTTCACATTATTATATAGTATAGACCTTAAAGACTTGAGCTTTGTCATCAGACCTGTTTTCAAATTCCAGTTCAGCTGCTGCTTAGTTGAACTGGCAAGTAAATTTTACATTAAGACTCCCTTTCCCCATTTAGGAATAGTTTGTAACCTGGCACTTTAACTCTCAAAAGGCTACCATCTATTATTCCTACAGTAATGTATTTAGAACTACATTTAACCTCCCTTGTTTATTGAAGAGGCTAACAGATTTGTTTGCTTTTTTTTTTTTTTTTTGATGAAGCTTAATAATTGTTGTAGGTATCTGAAATTTTGTAGGTATCATGAATATTTGAATATCTAGCATTTACTTGTAGTATATATTAGGGATAGAGGGATAAACAAATGATATTGTCCCCTGCATTCATGGAACTTTTGTTAGATATTAACTTCTTGGCTAAATTGAAATCAGCTTAGAAGCTGCTACTTTGAAATTTATTTTGAATTTGCACTGAATTTTTCTTATTTCCCACAATACAAGTCTGAGTAGCTAGCGTATCAAAATTTTGTTAAATTGCTTTTAGGTCACTTTAAAAAACTGGGAGTTTTTTTGCCTTTATCTTGAATTCTTGCCATGTCACTTTTACTTTGCAAAGATTTTTTTCATAGATGTAGAGCTTTCTGTGATTAAAATTGCTTTATGGATGAACAAGCAAATTTTTGGACTTCTCATTTTTGACTAAAATATTCTTTCGGACCCAAAAGGTGAATTTTCAAATTAACTTTATTCAAAACTGGCAGAGGTAAAAGATTTAAACATTAAAATGAAAATTTAATCTGAAGTTAACTATCCAGTATTATTCTTGTTTTGCCTTGTTTGATAATTCTGAATAATATTTGGCCAGTTTGAGGTATTTTCATATGTTGTAAGAAACTAGATATCACTATCACATCTGGAGAGCCCTTGCAAGATTGTGCAGAAGCTGGTTGCATCCATTCCCGTTGTATGTACATTGAACATAAATTGAATCTCACTGCCTCTAGGAACTGACTTTATAAAATAAGGTAGACTCTAATCACCTAGAGCCAGGTACCAGACAACCAGCCCTATAGCCCACAGCCTGCTGACTTTATTCAAACTAGCCAATCTTAGTTTCCCCTGCCTTGCCTTTCCCATGGAAAACACAAAGGCTCAGGGCCCCGCTTTTCCCTAGTTCCTTCTGCCTCCTGACCAAACCTGGTGCTTTCCTGTGTGTCCCCTTCTCTTTGGAAAAGTAATTCTTCTTTCAATGACATTAGCCTCTCCATGTTGTCACTCAGTTACCTAAATAAGTTATAATCTCATGGGCACAATTGAGACCCTCCCGCACACTCAAATTGTTTTCCTCCTTTGTCATACTATCTGCTTTTTTGCTATTTTCTTCTGGCTAATTACTTCAGTTCTTTATTTCCACTAGATTACTTAGAAAGTTACCATGGCAGTATCATCTGTTTTCATGTTAATCATATGGGTTTAAATATTTTCTTCTGAACTGCCTTCAAAACTTAGGCTTTACAAAAGAGATTTAACCTGTTGCATCCATTTTGGCCCAGTCAAGTTTTGCCTAACTTAGTATGTCTATTACGTGCAAAAACTTCTGAATTTAAGAGCATTTTTCCCAAACCCTGTTTATATACATTGTGAGTGATTCACTATACTTAATGGGACAGTAAACTTTGTTCTTGTTTCCTGTTGTAAATCTAGGTTTACTCAAAGAATGCCCTACCTTTGTGAGCTAATAAGTTCTATGTACGATGTTTAAGCATAAGCAATGGCAGTATTTTTAGGTTGACCTAGGTTTCTTCTAACTCGAATTTTATTGCCTGATACCGAGGTAGTCAGATACTAGATCTGCCTGCTAGTTTCTTATATTTGATAGGCAAATTCAGTATTTCATGTATACCTCTTACTGTTCCATAGGAAGCCTTATATTGCTTAATATAGTTTTGCTGTTACCATTTCAGTATCAACTATATGATACGTTCTCTGCTACAACAATATTTATGCAGTGCTATGTGAAACCTCTTACATTTTGGTTTTCTGTGAAGGAGTGGTAGCCTCAGTTTATTCCCTCAAGTATGATGGACCTTAACATCGGTTATTTTTTGTTTCAGCTGTGTTGCCTACAAGAGGCTAAATGTCTTTAAATTTGTCAGTGACAGTTATGGAAGAAATGATGGAATGTTATACATATGTCCATTTAATACAGGGATTAATTTATGTAATGTATAACATATTCCATCTGATTTCTTTGTCATAGCTAGCCTGGTTGACCCTTAGGTTTTTTCCTTTTCTCTTAAACTCTTCATACTTATATTGAACTTTATCTTTCAAGCTGTTTCATTGCTACCGTGTTCATTACATATACTGCCTTCAGTTAAATGTTGTAACTCTTCTGGTAGTGATAGTTATACTTTTTGGTTTTGTCTGTATTCTCTGTGTCAGCTTGGTGGTTTGAAAGCTTCTATTTTTAGTGCTGTATTTCTAAGTTCATCACTTCCCTTTAAAGTTCTTATTTACTTGTCTATATCAAGGTGCATGATATAATAACAAGAAAATAAGCTTCAAGATCAAGATGTTTTCAAATCCTGGCTTTACATTTCATTAGCTTTTACCTAGAGCAAGTTAATTTCTCAGAGCCTTTGTTTCCTTATCTTGTAAAATAAGAATTATTAAGCTTGTTAAGGTTAAACATAAGTAAGGAACCTTGCATAATATCTGGCATATGGGTATTTAATTTTTAGTATATATTTTTCCCACAAGCTATACGATCTGTTAGAATTATATTAGACCTCTTAAGTGGCCTCTTATACCCCCATGGAAGAGCTAGCTTGATGAAATGATCTTGTGTTGGTAGCGTTTTTTTCCTTTTTTAAGGATTTAAAAAAGCTGAAGAGATCTCTCTTGGTTATTTTGCTGAAAGGGCCTTGACCTTTTAGACAGTGTCCTTAGATTTTTTTTCCGGAGAGGATTTTTACCTGCTTCCATTTCTTAACTCTTAACTTATTTCTATGGTATACCTGTTTTGAAATTGTCTTCCTTCTGTCAGATTGTACAGTTTAGTTCTGGATCAGCCACTAGACTTGACTACATCCATTTTTGTATCTTACAGCCCTGCTTTTATATTTTATCTTTGTTCTTTGAGGTGGAAAATATATTTGCCCTAGCGAGTTACTAACTAGTGATGGAACTTAACCCATTTTGTATAATGGGTTCACAAGACTCTTCCTTTTGTTCATAATTCTCTCATTTTCAAGGTTTATTTTCTGTTTAATATTTTACTGTTTTCCAGTTGGACTGTGTAAGTTATCTTTAGGATAATGAAGAAATTAATGGAACAGATTAATAACAGTCATAATAGTCTAAAGTCCTTGCTTTTCGTTAACATTCTTGATAACTTACGAGAGAGACTCCTAGATACGTAAGAATTATATTTGCAAAAGTCTAGTATAGATATGGGTAAATGGTAGTTAAAGAAAACAGTTACTTCATTGAAACAAATAGTGAAGAAAGTTAATATTTTCATTCTAACAAATGAAAGGCTGAAGATACAAGAATCCAGAAGGAATCGTTTTGATCTAATCACTTTAAACATGAGTAGCTTCAAATATTGTTTACCATAATAACTCTCCAATAACTTGAGTTATGTTAAAGTTTTTGAAGCAATAGATAAAATAAAGCTTCATTAACTAATTTTAAACTTTTTTTAGGTAAATGAATTGGTGGATGCCAGAGATGTCGGCCTTGGTGCTTGGTTTGAAGCACATATACATAGTGTTACTAAAGCTTCCGAAGAACAGTCACGTGGCAAAACTCCACTGAAGAATGGCAGTTCTTATAAAAGGACTAATGGAAACATAAATCGTAATTCCAAAGAGAACACAAATAAATTGGACAGTGTACCCTCTACATCTAATTCAGACTCTGTTGCTGCTGATGAAGACATTGTTTATCATATCGAATATGATGAGTAAGTGCTCATGCTATTGAGGACTTCATTTGTGTTTTTGTTTATAGAAGCAAAGCCTTCCATTTCAAAATTATCTTAGTCTTTCTGAAGAAATCATGTAGCAGTTATGTTCACTCTATTACTTTTGGTTGTTGTAATCTAATGAATAAGGACCCTTTAACTCTCTCAGTCATCTCTGGCTCTTAAATGGTTTGTTTTTCAGTATTCTAAAACTTGGCTTAATTTAGGATGTACAGTTTTGTTTCATTAAGTTTTTGATATGTATTTTAACAGTATTTTAGAATGTGTATTATAACACGTATAGCCATTAGAATGAGGTTGAAATATCTTTAAACAGCTTTTTACTGAGATAATTCACATACAACTTACCTGTTTAAAGGGTATAATTTAGTGTTTTTGACATAGTGACAGGATTGTGCATTACCACAAACTAATTTTAGAATATTTTTATTCCCTCAAAAAGAAATCTCTCACACCCATTAGCTGCCACTCCCTAATCCCCCTTCCCCAACCAAATGTTTTAAAATGTTAGATGGAAATGGTGTTAAGAATTTGTCTTGAGGGCTTTCTAACACTGAATTATTTTCTTTATCCATTTAAAAAAATCCCAGTACAAAAGTTACCTTTGGGACTAATTTAGTATTTACTAAACCCACTAAATGAACTTAAGTCACCATTTAAGTGATACCTTGAGATGTATGGAAATAATACCAGATTCTTGCCAAGTATAAGTTCAAAATCCTGGATTGGTGATGACTTTTTCCTACCACAAGACAGTATAAAAAGACTTTGGTGTTAATTCAGGTTTCCAGGATAAGGTTACCTGGAAAGGGGACAAGAATAGATCCCTTTAATCTTTGCTTTTCTGATACTACTTGTGGCTAACCTGCCAACACTGCTTATTTCAACTGAGCCATCATACTGCTTTTTACCACAGTATTATAGATGGTAATAGAACCAACAACTAGAATGAGTATTTAGATATAGGATTAGCCAGGACTGGTGATATTGGTGAATTGAGGCTGGGGTAGAAAGGAGTTGGAGTTGGTGTGTTGATAATAAGCAGTCTCCGAACTTGTAAGTGCTGTGGCAAAGAGGCAAATTAGCAGTGGGAGGACTTCAGCTATCTGTATTTATCTGCTGTCAACAAGTAGTGTTTTAAGTTCTCGAGTTTTGGCGGCGGAAGGAGAAAAAAAGTTCTTGAGTTTTAGCTGAGCACAGTGGCTCATGCCTGTAATCTCAGCACTTTGGGAGGTCAGGGTGGGAGGATCACTTGAGGCCAGGAGTTCAAGACCAGCTTCAGCAACATAGCAAGACCCCATCTCTTGGAGACAAAAAAAAAAAAAAAAACCACAAAAAACAACCAGGAATGGTGGCACACCCCTGTAGTCCCAGCTGCTCGGAGAGGCTGAGACAGGAGGATTCCTTGAGCCCAGGAGTTTGAGGCCGCAGTGAGCTATGATTGTGCCATTGCACTCCAGCTTGGGAGACAATGTGAGACCCTCTGTCACCAAAAAAAAAAAAAAAGTCTTGAGTTTTATCTCTTGGATAATGAGAGAAATAACAGGGAAAACTGCTACCTGTGATCTGATTCTGGCCAATAGAAGAGTTAATGTGTGGCAGAAAATATTGTACAGAATGGCACAACATAGAAATAGAGTAAGGCCGGGCGCGGTGGCTCACGCCTGTAATCCTAGCACTCTGGGAGGCCGAGGCGGGCGGATTGTTTGAGCTCAGGAGTTCGAGACCAGCCTGAGCAAGAGCGAGACCCGTCTCTGCTAAATAGAAACAAATTAATCGGACAACTAAAAATATATAGAAAAAATTAGCTGGGCATAGTGGCGCATGCCTGTAGTCCCAGCTGCTCGGGAGGCTGAGACAGAAGGATCGCTTGAGCCCAGGAGTGTGAGGTTGCTGTGAGCTAGGCTGACGCCACGGCACTCACTGCCTGGGCAAAAGGGTGAGACTCTGTCTCAAAAAAAAAAAAAAAAAAAAGAAAAGAAATAGGGTAAGAAGCTTTAAATACCAAGTAAACTAAGGTTTTTTAACTTTTACAGTTTGAGAGGCTCTTAAAGTTGATTATGGAGTAAGACTGTCGGGCCTTGCAGCCACATGTGGCCTTCTGGATCCTTGAGTGTGGCCTTTTGACTGAATCCAAATAAAGGGATTTGTTCTGCGAAGTTTGGATTTGGTTGAGGGGCTGCACTTGGGGATCTGGAAGGTCACATTGTGGCCTTGAGGCTGCAGATTCCCCACCCCTGTTTGAGTTTAGTGTAATGTTAAAGCACAAAACACATTTGGCTAGTTTTTTTAATGAAGGAAAAATTCATCTTGTTTAGAATGAAGGTTAAAAAGAATCTAAATCCAACATGCATGAGGGGACTAAAATTATCTGCCGCAAATAATTTTACATGATGGAATGAAATGTTTCGGTTTCTGGCAACTTAAAGATATGATAGCCGAACTTTCTTTGAAGAATAAAAGGTAACAGAATCTTAGTGGTAGGTAAATGTCATCCACCTCTTTAAAAAGAGAAAAGAACTATATAAAATGTAGTATAAGATATATAGAATAAAAGTCCAAGATAACAAAAGGCTGGCGTGAGCACCTGGAAAGAGTCATTATGATCCCATATGGATACAAAGCTTGGTAAGGTTTCATTTTTTTTTTTTTTTAGATCATTAGAAAAATGAATTTTAAAGTGAAGTACATGTTGACTTTAGGACTAAGTCATCAAACAAGTTCTTCCTTGGATGGAGAATGCATTGAAGAGATAGCTAGTGGAATATATAGCCTAGCAGTAGTAATAAACGGGTTTTTTTTTTCTTCCTGGTAAGTTCTGAGTCAATAGAATGTGGCTCTCAAATAGTTAAACCTGTTTTATTAGAAGTAAGATATCTAAAACAAGCCAGATGATTCTGCTATTGCACTAGACTGTCTCTTGCTACCTGGAATATTGTACTCTAGCTCCCATCCTTTAAAAACAATATCGACAGGACCTGGTGCATGTTCAAAGTAGAATGCAAAATATAAAAATGTAAAACTGTAATGAATAGCAGCTGAAAGAACTAAATACTTCACTGGAAAGACTTGGATTGTGATCTCTCATTTTAAAAGTTCATTGTAGAAGAAAGTTCTGTATGACACAGAAGGCAAGTTTCAGGATAACCTAAACTTCCTAGCAGTTAAATCTAAAGATAGAGAATGGTCTGCCTTTGAACTAGCCAATAAACAAGCATTGGCCATCTTCAGCCATAGACTGGGAGACTTACTATGATGGTATGTTGCAAAGATAACTTATAAAGTTAGTGATTGTATTAGGTGGCCTCTAACTTCAGTATAATTCTTACTTCCAAGACAGTATTTTTCAGAGTTACTCTTTTGTACTTTAAATAGGCTTTAAGTACTTATATGATGCCATCCTATTCCATTTATGATCTGATTAAGTAACATGGTTTTTCTCTTAACTAACTTTTCATTCTTCCTACTAGAGTAATTTGCTTATTTGGCAAGCCTGTGCATAATCATATCATCAAACCGCTGAGTGTGGCAGTGTAATTTGAACAAGCTGTCATTTAGCAAAGGCAGGGAAGTATTGTACATGGGATGAAGAAACCTACCTCTGGAATTCTTCTGGGATATGCAGTGTTTGTCAGTTTAGAATGGAACTGTTTAAAAGCTATTTTTGTAGTAAACTACAGATCTGATAATTTTTTTTTTTTTTTTTTGAGACAGAGCCTCACGCTGTTGCCCGGGCTAGAGTGCCGTGGCATCAGCCCAACTCATAGCAACCTCAAACTCCTGGGCTCAAGCGATCCTTCTGTCTCAGCCTCCCGAGTAGCTGAGACTACAGGCATGCACCACCATGCCCAGCTAATTTTTTTTTCAATGTATTTTTAGTTGTCCAGCTAATTTCTTTTATTTTTTTTTAGTAGAGATGGGGTCTCGCTCTTGCTCAGGGTGGTTTTGATCTCCTGAGCTCAAATGATCCACCCGCCTCGGCCTCCCAGAGTGCTAGGATTACAGGTGTGAGCCACCGCGCCCAGCCTCTGATAAATAATGATATCAGACCAGATTAACTCTTAGTCTTTGAAGTGAACTTGATTAAAACAGAATTGCTTGCTGAATCAGACCAAGATAAATAGGTGTTTTCTTGCATCTTTAACTCCTACTCCAGACAGCAGAATTAAAAACAATTTTCAGTCTACAAGGAATAGTAGGTATTACAGATTTGATTCTTACTGGGGGGTAGAAGAGTTTCAAAAAAACCAAACCAAAAAAAAAAAAAAAAAAACCTTAAGATACAGTAATGGACATCATTGTAAAATATAAATAAAATCATTTCTTTCCTAATCTATCTCCTTTTCATTCCCCTCAAAGGTACAAACACTGTAAGATCATGAAAAACAGGTTAAGAGATTTGAGATGTTTTAAAATTTGAGTTTTACTAATTGTTTGTGAACATCCCTTTTCTAGAGATTTCTTTCTGAACATAGGCTGAATTGTCGGAGGTTTCTTTTGAATATTCCATAGTTTGTTAATCTTAAGGCCTAGATTAGATTGTCAACTCTATGGTTCATATCTTGCCACAGATAGCGTAAAACAAAGGTTAACATAGAGGTGCCTGGTACAAAGTAGGTATTTGTGGGGTTTTTTTCCCCTGAATGCTAGTCTGTATCAGTCACCTATCATCGCCCTTGTTCTATTAGAGCTCAACCAACCTAATCAGTACTTAGGGAGAAATTTGACAGTAGGATTATTAAATTTAGACTCTAGAGATTTAGATTCCAAGGAATTCTTAAATCATTTTTAAATGTACCTGTTTTAGTGGGCATATACAACTTGGTTGCGAGGAGAGCTACCTTACCCCACCCCATACCCTCGTTACTGGGGAGAGACTATAACTGAAAAACTCTGTTTTTAGTATTTTGGACAGAAGACAAAAGGCAGGTGGATTTAAAAGTAAGCAAAATGTCAAGGTAATAGAGGCAATTATAAATCATGAAGTGGTCAACAAAAGAAAAAGAATACCAAATTTTTCTTCATTTCAGTAAGCTGGTACTATTCACTTTTATAGCTCCCTAAATGTTGCTTATTCCCATCAATTATCCTTTCTATAGTTAAGATAGTAAAAGTTAAGATTAATATTTTTAAGGGCTCTGAACATCTAAAGTCACAAAACTGCGACGGTGGTCTTATGAGAGTAGAGATCCTGAAGCTATTGATAAAGAGCCATGATGTTGACCAAAAATGGAAGTAGTGGTCTTGAGAGACAGTCATTTCCTTAGTGTTTTTAATAATGTTTATGGCATAGCTTACAGTATTTTAGATAATGTTAAGTCTCATGTGCCAGGCTCTGAGCATGACTTCTTACATGGATGCTGCATAATCTTTAGCATGACTATGTTAGTTACATTAACCATCATATGAAGAAACCAATCCTTAATTATATAACTTGCCATGGTTCACATCTATTAAATTGACTCCAGAGTTAATCAATATGCAGTATTGTCACTCAGCTCAGACGTGGTACATATAATTGATAATAGCCTATACCTCATTACCTTCAGAGGTCAGCCGTTTTATATAAATAGCAGTTTTGACTTAAAGACTTGCTTTAGATTTTGCCTAGGATTTAAAGCAAAAGCACACATACTTCTGAGTTAGACCGTAGGTATGTCAGCATCTGAGGGTATCCCACTGAATTTTATCTGTATTATCATTTGGCTGCTTTATCAGCAGGCAAATGCTAAAATCTTTATCTCTTATATTAAGAAACACCTGTTGTCTGTGGATTTAGTTTAAATTCGTTTTAATTACCTAGACTAGTGGTTGTCAATCTTGGCTACATATTGTCTAGGATGTTTTCAAACATATCAGTGCCTGGGACCTATCCCCAAAGAACTTCTAATGTTATGCAGTCCTTCTGAGCACCTCCTCTCCAGCCCAGGCATAGGTGTCTTCAGAACTTCTTCCCCTGTGATTCTAATGTGCAGCCATGGTTAAAGCCTTAGACCAGTGGTTCTGAAAGTATGTATGGTCCTTGGTCAGGAGCATTAGCATCACTTGTTAGAAATACAAATTTTTAGGCTCACTCCAGACATAAAATGAATTGATCTCTGGGACTGACCCAGTAATCTGTGTTCTAATAAGTCCTTTGGATGATCCTAAGACACACTCAAGTTTGAGAACCACTTGTTGGTAGACTCCTTTTGACTCAGCTTTATCCCTTGCTATTAGGCAACTGCAACTAAAGAGCAATACTGGGGAAAGGAGTTGATATGTGACAGTTTAGTTAAATATAGTAAATATTTAAAGGCCAAAGATGATAGGCAGTACCTGAAGAATCTGGGTGCTCATCCTTATTTTAGCATGTTAAGTGGTTTGTGGCTTTTTTCCATTTTGTTTCCATATAGACAAAATTATTAGAACTCAAAGTCTTTTCTAAAATTATATTTCATTCAAGCTAAATGACCTGTAGGTAACTTTAAATGAAGGACCATTTCTCCACTATACAGTCTTGATTCATATTAACTTTGCATAAAAAGTAGTGTCCATAATGTGTTTATGGGTGAATTTATCTATGAAATTCTTGAGTAGAGGGAAAATACTATGTAATTGTTGACTATTTATTCTGAGATCTAGTTATGGTTTTCCTGTTAAATTAGGCTCTTAAATATGCCAGTCAGTCTTCCTAAGACAAGCCTCCCGAAGTTGAGATAGAGTTGAACTAGATCTCAAGGTCTTCCCTGATTATAAAATGCATTTCTTTGAAATGTTATCAGTAGATGAAGGCACTCAGTCTCTGGTCACTAGAATATATTCAGCCCACAAATTTTCAATCATTTCAAAGTTTGTCTGAAACATTGACAAAGTTCTTAATCATATGGTCTAGGCTTTAAGTTTTAGGCTATAGTTCTACACTACCACCTGTTCTCTTACTGTCTTACTACTGAGGATTTAATGTGTACCTTTAGTCAGTCTTATAGGCCAGTTAAAAAGGTAAATTTAAGGAAACTGTTCTTGGCGGGCACGGTGGCTCACGCCTGTAATCCTAGCACTCTGGGAGGCCGCCGTGGGTGGATCGTTTGAGCTCAGGAGTTCAAGCAGCCTGAGCAAGAGCGAGACCCCGTCTCTACTAAAAAATATATAAAGAAATTAGCTGGACAACTGAAAATATATAGAAAAAATTAGCCAGGCATGGTGGCGCATGCCTATAGTCCCAGCTACTCGGGAGGCTGAGGCAGGAGGATCGCTTGAGCCCAGGAGTTTGAGCTTGCTGTGAGCTCGACTGACGCCACGGCACTCTAGCCCAGGCAACAGAGTGAGACTCTGTCTCAAAAAAAAAAAAAAAAAGTGTTCTTGTTAATGACTTGCTTTTCTTTTGTTTTATTGAATTTACTGATCTAATTTAGAGGTCTTGATTTATAAATTTTAGCTGATTTCTATAAGGAGAAAACTAAGCTAGAAAACACCTGGTAGTTTGTACATGATGTATGTAAAGAAGGAAAAATTTAGGAAAGTTAATGTCTGTATCATATCTTAAGAATGAGTAATTATTGTGTGTGGCTAGGCAAAGTTAGCAATCTTTAAATGTGGGTAAATGACTGCCAAAAAAGCCTTTTTATAGTAATACCCCAATTATAGTAGTTTAATAATTCTCTTGTTAAAATAACACTATGTGCCAAGCAGTATACAAATATTTTACTTGGTTTATCTCATATAATCCTCATAGAAATTCAATGAAGTAGATACTTATGTGTAAATGGGAATAACTGAGGTTAAGAGAGGTTAAGTAACTTGCCCATTGTTAGAGAAGTATTATAGTAAACAGTAGACCAACATTCAGAAAAACACATGCTTGCAACTACTCTACCATACTGCCTTCTCATTTTGGGAAAAGCATGCTTTTAAAAAGATTTATAAAGCATTGTCTATATATAGAATATAGAGTTGTTTACATACTTTAAAAAACTTATGTTTATCTCTCTAGTCATGATGCCTTCACAGAACACATGCATAAACCAGAGGTTCTTTACTTGTCCATAAATGCCTGTGTGCATTTTTCTGTGGGGAGGATACATACTCATTAATATTAAAAGGGTTTTTTAAACCATAAACTGCTGCTTTTAATACAATGTCAAGGCTTTACCATGGGATTGAGATAAAATGGAAATGTTATAGCATCACTTAGAAATTTGGGGGTAACTTATGCTAGGCTATAATTAAAAGCTCATCTGGCAAATGTCTTAAAATATGTTGTCATTGCTCCCAGCATGCTGTAAGATTTTTGGAGCTATTCTGAGCCTGTGGTACATGCTTTTGAGTAGCCTTAATTATGGCTACTGCAAATAGAAGTCAGTGAGCCAATTCTGAATAAAATCAAGTGGTATTTTTAGATGGAAGTAGTTTTTCTATAAAGGAACAAAACTGACTTTCTTAAGTATATTGACATGTAGTGATGTATTTCTGAAGGAGTCTCAAAAATGTTTTCAGTGAGTCAAATGTAATGATTTCTAGGTTTCGATGGGAGAAAGAGCATATTTTTCTTGAAGTGTCATGTTTATCTTGAGTGTAGGGAGCTAGAATGAGAGATTTAATTTCAGAACCCTGGTGCAATCACCTGTCTGTCCTGTTGCTTCTTGGTCGTTACTGATATATGTACCAAAGACTTAGAGTGTTTCTTCTAACCTATGATTTGCAGGGTCTGGGATGAATAGTGATCAAAAGGAGAGAGGTTAGATCTGTATGTGACCTTATCATTGCTTGTCTACGTGTTGTAAGATCACTTACTACTTAGGAAAAGGACTTTACAGATATCACTTGATTATACCTCTTCAAATTTATGTTTCATCTCTTTATATTAGTGTTTCCCAAAGATGGTTAGAAAAATGCAGTTTCACCCCGGTAAGGTGTTTAAGATGCAGATTCCTGAGGGGACCCCTCCATCCCTGCCCCCACATTGGGTGGGCCTTGTGTAGAGTCTAGGAGTCTGCTTTTCACACAGATATTCAGGGGCCTGTTAAGTATACAGAGCAGTGGTTCTCTCATAAGCTATACAGTTTAGGCACCAGATTTAGAATTTGTTTTGAATTCTAGGTCTTCAGTTTATTGGTAGGTTTTTGTTTTGTTTTAAATCTTTCAGTTTTAATTTCCTCATCTGCATATACCTACATTTTTTTTTGGAGACAGCCTCACTCTGTCGCCCTGGGTCGAGTGCAGTGGCATTGTCATAGCTCACTGCAGCCTACTCCAGGGCTCAAGTGATCCTCCTGCCTCAGCCTCCTGAGTAACAGGGACTACAGGCATGTGCCACGATGCCCGGCTCCTTTTTCTATTTTTAGTAGAGATGAGGTCTCACTCCTGATCAGGCTGGTCTTGAACTCCTGAGCTCAAGCAATCCTCCCACCTCCACCTCCCAGACTGCTAGGATTTACAGGTGTTAGCTGCCGCACCCAGCCTGTAAATATCTGCTTGACCCACTTTCTTTTTTCTGATGTTGAAAAATACCTGGTGATAATAGAATCAAACTTTTTGCTTTTCATTTACTAATAAAGCCAGGGTATTTTGGTAAGTGCTCTTAAACAGTATTTAGAGATGTATTTTTGGCATAGGTATTTTTTAACCTAATTTTGTTTCCCCTACTATCAAAATAGTTATCCACCAATGTTAATGTGTTCTGAAAATCAGATTTTTCTATGTAGTATGTAAAATTTCAGTGTAAACAGTTTTAAGTGAGTTATTCTAAATTGTTTGAGTAAGCTTTGAATTTTAGGTATGAAACTTCGTAAAGTTCATCTATTAGAATAAGCAATGTTCTCTTTTTGCATGAGGTATGATATTAAAGATTTGCTAAACTAGAACGTCTCCAGATGAGGGTGTCCTTATTTAAACATATTAGCCCCGGGAAGCTGTGTTTTGAAAGAACAGGGTTTCAGTGTTACTGCCTTGCTTAATATAGTTTGAGTCTTTTAGAATTATTAGCTTAAAAACTACCTAAGAAAATATACATTACTTTCACTATTTTGTAGTAAGGCCAATTTTTATTTTATTTATTTATTTATCTATTTATTTATTTCCAGATATTATGGGGGTACAGACATTTTGTATACATGTTATGACTTTGCCACACCCAAACCATGATTTGGGGTGTGCCTTTCCCCCCCTACAATGTTCACCGTGTTGTTTACTAACCCCCAAATCCCTGGGGAATATTACTATCATGTGAGCACCATAGTTTGATCAGTGAGTGCCAATTTGCTGGCGAGTACGTGTGGAGCCTATTCTTCCGTTCTTGTGATACCTCACTTCGGAGGATGGGCTCAAGCTCTATCCAGGAAAATATAAGAGGTGTTAGATCACCGTCATTTCTTATAATTGAGTAATTCCAGTGTATACATATACCAAATTTTAATAATCCAGTCATGAACTGACGGGCACTTGGATTGTTTCCACATCCTTGCAATAGTGAATTGTGCTGGTAAAGCCACTTTTTAAAAATATAGCTTAATCTCTTTCCATGAAATCTAAGTACCTGAGCTTTACTCATTGTTTTCTGTTAGCAAAAACCAGTTTTGTTTTTAGTTGGCAAAGATATCACACAGTTAAGGATTATCAAAAGCATGTACTGTAAAGGATAACTCTAGAAGACTTTCATTGCACTTGGAGCAATGAAATGTTTTGGGGAAAATTGAAGCTTAGGGCATATTTAAGGCTTACTGGGAAATACAGACTTGATAACAACAAAGTGGTTCTAAATTCTCAAGGATGCAAAGTACCTAATTAGAAAGCTTTATATTAGAATAATACCTTGACTTCCAGGTTCTGAGAACTAGGAGGTCATAGTACAAGAGAAAGTGGAATGACCCTAATTTCTTCCTTGACCTTGATACATTCTTTCTTGTGTTCCAGTTCTTTGGGGACACCTTGACCCCTGTTTTAGAAGTTCAGTGTGATTAAAGTCCCAGATCAAAAAAAAAAAGTTCAGGTTTCCATACTTCCCAAAATGATTCATATAGTCTGCGTGATCATTTTCCTCAATGTAAATACTAAAGTCAGCTGCTTGGACCAATTGCTGTCATTAGCTTCAACTATACATTCAATTTCATGGGAAAGGGGGACTGCTATGTCGGCAGCTGCCTATACTTGAAAAGGCTTCCTCTTGAGTACTGGTATAATTAATAGTTTAGCTGCCTACATATTTTTAAGAACACTAAAAACATCTTTTAAAAGCATTTTTCTTATTAGCTCTGCATGAAATTCTGTATTTCCACCTAACTATTAATATTTAGATCAAGGATCCTTAAGGAGACAGCAGTCATAGTTTATTATATTTGATTATATAAAGCAGATTTTATATAAAGCAGATTTTTCTATTTAATGAATTGGGCATGTTTCCAAACATTTGTAGCCCTGGTTATAGTCCAGGTACCCTAAAGTTTGAAAATAGTAATAGCTTCTCAATGAAAAATTGCTGTTTTATAGTGTGATAGAAATATGCACTCATAGCTTTGAGAGTACAAGGTAGAAGAGATATTTCTGTGTTCCTGAAGAACAGCAGGGTACAGGATAAAGAAACAGGAAATATGAGGCTACCTGAAAATGGATTAGTATGGCTGGAGTATAGAAGGCATATGGCAAGAAGAAATGAAACCAAAGGTGAATAAAGTTTCCCAGTTAAGCAATCTTAAGGAGATTAAGATGCGTGTTTATTTTCCACTCCTTCCTAAACCCTCCTAGAAGACAAAATAAATGCATAAATAAATGCATAAACTCCTGAGGATAAAAAGGGGATTGAAGTCAAAACACAAGAGAAAGCAACAAAATTTTGGAAGGTAAAATGCTAATGGATGAATGGTACCTAGCTTAGCCCAGAGAAAGCTGAATCCTATGAACAAGAAGTCAACAAACAAGAAGCAAGCAAGTAACTTCGTGTTGGAGAACCTTAGGAAGGTTCAGGACTTGAATTCTCTAGGTACTTTGGAGGTAGGCATATGGAATAGGACTGAGAACAAAGGGATCGGTTAACCTGTATTAAAGAACATTTTAATCACTCTTAACCCTACTCAGGGTTTAAAGCAAGAAAGACGACATGCTATCCAGGAAATAGGATTCAACATAAGATGTCATGGAAGATCCCACACAACAGCAATGGAACAGGCACACAGAGCAAGCTGTTCAAGTTGGAATACAACAGAGAGCCCTAGAAATGTTCTGCAGCCCAAAAGATTAGTAGAGTACCTGAAATGTTTGAACACAGAAGAGTCTTACCAACTGTGGAGGAATGGAGATAAATTAATGATAGGTACATAGTAAGTAAGTAGCAACCAAAAAGAACAGTTAGGTACTCAAAGGAAAATAAAGCTGTGGCAGGAAGGAAATGTAATTAAAGCATACATAATTATTTAGCTGTGAATACCAGTTAACATGTTTAAAAAATTTGAAATACTGATTTTACAAACTACATAGTTTGTATAATGTGCTTGAGAGCAAGAAAGTTTGTCAACCCTTGCCGAGAGATTGGAGTTGAGCCAGATAATCAAGAATGTGAACCATGTCTCTGTTTCTTGTTGTCCAAATAAGTTATTTAACTTCTGTGCCTCATCTGTAAAGTGGGGATAGAATAATGCTTACCTCTGTCATAAAGGTTGTTGTAAATATATGTAAACACTTAGAGAGCAGTTGCCCTGTGTCAGAGTTATAAGGGGAGGATGTAGGCAAGTGAACTGTATGTGGGGGATGGGTAGAGTAACAGTTTACGAAACAAATTTTAAGGATACTATTTAAAAATATGGAGGTAAATAAGAAATAGCTGAGAATTGAAAGTGGTTACCTCTGGGGAACAAGAGTTAGGAGCTTAATGGTCTGTACCAGAAGACTACTTGTTTTTATTACAAGCCTTGGGTGTTTCCTTTTAAAATTTGTGCACATGTAGAGAACATTCAAAAAATAAGAAGAGCCTTTTAGATTTTAACTTATGTAGCATTTTTATTTGTTTTCATTATAGAAATCTTTAAACATAAGCAGAAGAACAGTATAATGAACCCATCACCTTGCTTCATCCATTATCAACTCATGGCCAATTTTGTTTGTCAGCATCCCTGAGCACCACTGGATTATTTCGAAGCAAGTCTCAAACCTTACATTTCAAATGTGGCCTAATATGTGGCCTTGGTGACCATGGTATGTACCAATTGGATCTCCCCTCAGGAAAGATCTTTACTGACCAGCTGCAAGTACAGTTAGCTTATAATCTTCAACCATAGCACTTTTGAGCTATGCCATGGTGTTTGAGCCAAGGTTATATTCTTCATTGGCATCCCCTAGCCAGTGACCTGGCAAGTTCTGCCCAATGTTAATCTCTGCACCTGAGTTTACCATTAGGGTTTGCCAAGACTTTGTCAGAGTTGTACCACACTCTTGAGGCTTTCCCTGCCTGACCTTCTTTCATTCTTTGAACGTGATAAACCAGCATCATGGTCAAAGGGTGTTTACTGCCTACTTCTGCTCCTTCTCCCTGTCTTTCGTAGGTGTTACCTGTATCTTGACATCTGTTTCCCAGAGCATCCAACTGACAACATAACTAAAAGGGTTCTTTTTAGGGTTTGACAGAAAGGAGTTACCATATCAGATTAGAGACTGCTATCTTTAAAAAGATCTGCTTATGTAGTTGGCCCTTGGCTGGTGTTTGGGAACTTAGATTTCAGGAGCATTCCAGTCATTTCCTGATTAAAAATAGCTCACCGTGCCTAAGCTCTTTCAGCAAACAATGTTTCGTGCTGTACATTTGCTTTTGAGAGCCTAGAATTTTGGTATGTACTAAGCTGTACCTATGTGACCAGGCCCTAGTTACCTTGAGTACTCTCTAATGAGCTGCCCTGGTAGACAACATTTCACACATGTTGCCACAGTTGGTTGTTGAGGGAATTGAGCATACCCTGTGTGACTCCACTGGGAGAGGACTCTTAGAGCTTGTGTCTAGTTTCTTCCCAATCCATGTGCCTTTTCCCTTTGCTCATTTTGCTTTAATATCCTTTTGCTGTAGTATTAATAAATCATAGGTTCAGCTATATAGACCTGTAGAGGAGGAGTCCTCTGAGTTCTAGTGAATCATTGAACCTGGGGATGGTTGATCTTGGGAACTCTGAAACACAGAGTATAACAACAAATCCCACAAAACTCAGTGATTACTTAATATCAAGTAGCCAGTGTTAGAGTTTCTTAATTGTCTCTTTAAAAATATACTTAGGCTAAGCCCGTCGCGGTGGCTGACACCTGTAATCCTGGCACTCTGGGAGGCCAAGGTGGGAGGATCATTTGAGCTCAGGAGTTCGAGACCAGCCTGAGCAAGAACGAGACCCTGTCTCTACTTTAAAAAAAAAAAAAAATTATCTGCACAACTAAAAATATATAGAAAAAATTAGCCAGGCATGGTGGTGCATGCCTGTAGTCACAGCTACTCGGGAGGCCGAGGCAGGAGGATTGCTTGAGCCCAGGAGTTAATATTTGAGGCTGGGCATGGTGGCTCACGCCTGTAATCCTAGCACTCTGGGAGGCCGAGGCGGGAGAATTGCTTGAGGTCAGGAGTGTGAGACCAGCCCAAGCAAGAGTGTGACCCTGTCTCTACTAATAAAAAAAAAAGAAAAATAAAAAATTATCTGGGCAACTAAAAATGGAAAGAAAAAACTAGCTGGGTGTGGTGGCGAGCGCCTGTAGTCCCGGCTACTCAGGAGGCTGAGGCAGGAGGATCACTTGAGCCCAAGCGTTTGAGGTTGCTGTGAGCTAGGCTGATGCCACAGCACTGTAGCCCAGACAACAGAGTGAGACTCTATCTTTAAAAAAAAAAAAAAAAAAATTTTTTTTTTTAATAAACTATGTAATTTGTCTGACATAGTTTTCCCAGTCTGAATTTTACTGATCACATCTTTATAGTGGTATTTAACACATTCTTCCGTTGTGTGTTAGTTTCCTGAAAAGCTAATGTTAATAGTTACATCTAGAAGTTAGATTGGATTTAAATTGTATTAACTAGATATGACTACTTGAGAGATGGTGTTTGCTTACCTATTGGGTGGCATCTGTAGATGCGTAATACCTGCTTCTCTTTTTCATGGTAAGATTCAGGTGTTGTCAGCCTGATCCATCCATTATAAAACTGTAGTGTAATTCCCTAGAATCCTCCCAAGGTTGACAAGTGAGATTTTTACTTTTAAGCATTATGAATTTAAAGTGGATTTTAAGACTCATTTTAGTCTATCCAAGTTGTTATTTTTGGTGCCCAGATTATTTTATCTTTGGCCTATGGAGGCTTCTTCAGGTTGAACCTGACATAATAGTTCTTGAGCACTTCTTTGTGTTTGGGTGCAACAGCATGTTCCAGGCCTGGATTCAGCCATTTCCTGGAGGAGCCCTAGTTATTCTTAGTTAGAAATGGTATTTAGAGCACATAGTCTGGGTTGCTCATTGATACTTGTCTTTTCATTTCACAAAGCTAGGAAATACTTAAATACACCTTGGGTTTATATTGATATTTCTGATTAAATTTAGAGTGAAAGGGGTATTAATCTCTCCAGTTTTGTATTTATTTTCTCTTACCCTGAAAATCATGGTTCCTAATGTTATCACTGATAATGCTTTATCCTGCTTATGGTAGTTTCAAACTAACAGTACTAATGTTGGAAACAATAGGACTACTGAAAAAATTTTAAAACATTATCCTTAGGAAGTACATTATTTGGGCTGTATAGTCAAGTTAGTGTTTTTAAATTACTTATTCCTCTGAAGTGAAGCCATCAATTGTGTACTTTTGTTTCATTTTGCTTTTGGTTTTGGGGGATTTCTCACATTTTGTTAATTTTGCTTATAATTATGTGAAACACCACAGTGTCACAGTTAAATGTCCAAAACAAGGTACATTAAGAGAAATCGAGCCTCCGTTCTGATTCTTTCTACCCTATTTCTTACTTTGTTCTGTAAGTAACAATATTTATTAGTTTGGTTTTATCCTTCTAACTTAAAATATGTGTGTATACATGTATATACACATATGTGCTATATACAAATGTATAAATATTTGTATTTATGCATACATACAATAGAAAATAGTATGCTACATGTAATGTTTGCACCTCATCTTTTTTTTTATTTTATATATCCTAGAGATCACTCTATAGCATATATTCATCATTCCTTTTTTATAGGAGCATGGTAGTCCATTATATAACTACTATGTTAATATATTGTTTCTGCTATGGACATTTGATTCTAGTCCTGTTACAAATAGCGCAGTGATAAATAGCCTGTGTGTATATCTTTTCATGGGGAGTTTTATGTTTGGGATGTATTCCTAGAAGTGAAATTCCTGGATAAGAAGGTAAATGTAGGCAATTTTGCTGACTATTGCCAGATTCCCCTCCATGAGGGGAAGACACCACTTTGTGTTCCCATCAGCAATATATGAGAGTATCTATTTGCCCATGGCCTATCAACAGATTGTAATCAGATTTAATAAAATATTGTAAGTAGATCTGTTTTAGAATCCTTACTTTGGCAGAAGTATAATAGGGATTGGAAGGTATCCTAAAGACAGGGAGATGTGTTAGGCTGTGGCAGTAGCCAAGATCTGTAAAATGCAGATCCTAACTAAGGGGGTAGAGTTACATTAAATAAGCATTAATGGATGGAGGCATTATAAGAGGAATTAGAGATAACTTCTAAGTTTCTGAGAGCGTGAACATCAGATTATAGAGTAAGAGAATTCCATTTTGGAATGCTTTGAATTTTAGGTGCTTCTGGGACATCTGGGTTAGAGGTGTAGTTAGATATATGAATCTTAAAAGCTTGGGTAAGGGTGGAGTTTTAGAGTCATCACCATATAAGAGCTAGGATATGGGATGGGCCTGGTGGCTCACACCTGTAATCCTAGCACTCTGGAAGGCCGAGGTGGGAGGATAGTTTGAGGTTAGGAGTTCAAGACCAGCCTGAGCAAGAGCAAGATTCTGTCTCTACAAAAAAATAGAAAACTTAGCTGGGTGTGGTGGTGCACACCTGTAGTCCTTGCTACTTGGAGGCTGAGGCAGGAGGATTGTTTGAGCCCAGGAGTTTGAGGTTGCAGTGAGGTATAATGACACCACTGCACTCTAGCTAGGGTCACAGAGTGAGAGTTTGTCTCCAAAAAAAAAAAAAAAAAAAGATGAAGGTGCCCAGGAAAACAATAGTAGATAATTGAGCACTTGATATGTTCTTGACTTAAGAGTAATTTTATGTGCCCCACCTGTATTTTTATCTAGCAGTTGACTATCTCCTTGACAAGAATTAGAAAAGGTATATTTCATTTTCATGATGTATCTTTTACAGATTTAACTATATACACATAAAATATACATATAATCTACATAATTTTGCTCTGAATTTGTACAAACTTAGTTTTGGTGCAAACATAGCTTAAATTCCCTTGCTCAGGTGTATGAAATCACTTATTTTTGCCCTCTCTCCATGTAAGCATGTTTTTATTTACAATTTGAAAACTGTTCAGGTTCTCTACTTTGTTCAAGGTATTTCCATTCTAGGTATCTGATTTTGACAAGTTTAGGCAAATGGAGAAATTTGTTACCATTGTAATGTGCTTTTTACTATATTTTAAAAACATGCAGAATGATGATAATGTCATGTCAAAATTTTCACATTACACCTGAGAAAGGAATCTTATCTAAAATAGAATAATTTTCTATCTTACAGCCTTAAAAATACGGAGGCAGGAAATTAATTCACAACTTTAGAATTAGAAGAGCCCTGAAAGATCTAGTTTAACATCTTCATTTTATAGATTGAGAAAAATGTTGGTCATTTTTCTGACCAAGCCATTGTGAAACATGAGTGTATAAACACCAGATGTTGGGCTAGAGACTTCTACATTTAGGTTTGACCATTGAAAAGTAGGATTGGAAAAGGAGAAGAGTAGAACAATACATGAGTTTGTGCTTGTCAGGTTCCTTCTTTAGTATTATTTCTATGTAATTACAACAAAATATTGATAACTAATATTTACCCCATCATTTATTGTTCTAAGTGCCTTAAAGGTTTCATTTTAGTTCTCAAAATCACTATATGAGATAGTTAGCATTAGGTACATTTTACAGATGAGAAATAGTCCCAGAGGTTTAATTACTTTTCCAAGGATACGTGATGGCCAGAAGCTAAATCGAGGGAGTGGCGGAAGGCTGGGGGTGGAGGGGAGATGCTAAATTGGGAATCTAAACATAGGCAGGCTGAAAATAGAATATACTTTGAGAGAAGACACCAGGATGATAAAGGGAGTCAAAACCTTGTTATGTGAGTTGAAGGAAACTTATTAAAAATGTTTTTAATTAGAAGGTTGAGGGTGGCAGGGACATGTAGGCTGTTAAGTAAGTATTAGATCTGTTGTGGTGAGAGTATATAGATTTCTTCATGGAACTGATGAAGAAATGAGTTCCAAAAGCTTGTCTTGGATTTAGTATCAAGTATCTTCTCTTTCCTATGTCAGAACTGTGAAGACATAATGGCTTTTCTTAGGGCTAAAACTGCCCCCTGCTCCCCCCAACCCTGCCCCATACAAGCAAAGGTTGGTTATTTGGAAGGCTCATTGTAGAAGGGAATTATGGCACTGAGAGGGTACGTGGACCAGATAGTCTGAGGTCCCTTGCAATCCTGAGGTTTTTTTTTTTCAACTAACTAAAACTTAGAGACTTGATTAAATTGGATGATTACGATCCCACACAGGATTAATATGTCTATTCTAAATGAGTCAGATATACCGTGAGAGTCCTAGGCTTACATACCCTTATTTGATTTGGAAAAAACAAAGCTAGCTGCTAGAGCCGCTTCCAGCTTTAGACCCACTTCATTTTTAGCAGGCCACTCTTAGTTGATTGAGAGTTAAAGGTTTCTTGCCTTAGTTTCTCCTTTGTTAATACTGTTACACTACAATGTGATATTTAATTCTTATGTTCTTACAGCACAGTAGGCTCTTAAACTTGAGCATGCATCAGGATTACTGAGAGGATTTGTAAAAGTAGATTGTTAGGCCTCAATTCCAGAGTTTCTGACTCAGGGTCTGAAGTGGAGCCCAGGAATTTGCATTTCTAACACATTTCCGATGATGCTGATGCTGCTAGTCTGGGGACTACACTGTGAGAACCACTGCTATAGTATTATCGTTTGTCCTACCTCAATAGATTGAACTTTGTAAGAACAAGAACCAGGTGTTATTCATTTATTTGTCCCTCTACTACCCAGCAGTATGTAGGAGCAGCAGGTCTTAATTTTATAGAAGCCAGTGTGAACTATGATATTTCTTACTTGGGCCTGATGATACCAAGAAATTAGGCCTAAAATTGAAGAACTTTCTAAAGCTTTCAGTATAGGTCAGGTTTGGGTTGGTGATTATGCTTATCCATACAAAATATAAATAAAGCCAAGATTCTGCTAGAATTTTTTTGTATGTTCTACTTTCTGGTACATAAAAAATTTTGTGTTTTTTAAGTATTACTAGAGAGCTGTCTACATATAAGAACTAGAATCTTCTTCCTGGGAAAATGGAGGCTACTAGAGAATGTTACGTTCATGTTCTTATTATGCATAAAGCAAATGACAGAATTCAATGAACTGGTTCCAAGATCAGAGAAGTCCTATTAAAATAATTCTTGGCCAGGCACAGTGGATCATGCCTGTAATCTCAGCACTTTGGGAGGTTGAGGCAGGAGTATCGATTGAGAGCAGGAGTTCGAGACCGGCCTGGGCAACATTACGAGACCCTGTCTCTACAATAAAATTTAAAAATTAGCCGGGCATGGTGACTCATGCTTATAGTCCACCCAGGTGTTCAAGGTTGCAGTGAGCTGTGATCATACCACTGCACTCCAGCCTGGGTGACAGAATAAGACCCTTGTCTCAATCAATAAAAAATCAATAAGTAATTTAAAAAATAAATAAAAATTTAAAAATCCATCTCATCTTAAACTTGGGTTTAAAAATTGTATCTTTTATTACCTCCCCCCCTTCCAGCAACCAATGAATGTCTTTGAACCTTAAGAAGAATTGTTTTACTGTGGGAATTAAGATCTTGAATGTATATCATTTAAGTGCCACTAAGAATATACAATCTCTCATTCAGAATATCCAGATTATAACAGTAATCATTGACTGAATAGATATGTTACATCTGGTATGTTCTAGAGAAATAGTATATGGTTCCCTCAAGGTAGATATAATGGTGGCTCTTGAACACGGGGTAAACACTTGCCTGGCATTCAGCAAGCCATGAAAAGAGGCCTAGTGGAGTTGGGGAGAGGGTTTATGCTCACACTTGTGGAGACCAACCTGTAGGTATCATAATACAGGTGAGAGGCCAACATGAAATACACCTATTTAAGGACATTGCAACCTGTATTACTTTTTCTCTTAGATGACTAATTCTACAACTTAGATTTTTCTATATGTTGCATAAAATTTTAGTTGTTTTTGGTGATAATCATAAGCCATGCTCTGTGGTTCTTTCTCTCTCTTCAGATATCCCGAAAGTGGTATTCTACAAATGAAAGTCAAGGATCTTAGACCACGAGCTAGAACCATTTTGAAATGGAGTGAATTAAATGTTGGTGATGTGGTAATGGTTAATTACAATGTGGAAAATCCTGGACAAAGAGGATTTTGGTTTGATGCAGAAATTACCACACTGAAGACAATCTCAAGGACCAAAAAAGAACTTCGTGTAAAAATTTTCCTGGGGTAAGATTCTCTTCACTGGTGCCATTTAATTACTGAATTAATCAAGGAAAGTAATTTTTAGATATTAAACACGTCCCTTAGCAACAAAAGATAGAACCTATGAAAGATGGAAATTTCCATACTAAAGGAGAATATTTTTATAAGTTCTTGGATTTTTTTAAAATTAAGAATGGCTTAAATATCCAGCTCTAATTCATGGTTGGAGATATTATTTGGATGAATCTGGGAAAACTGAGCATTTTATTAGAGAAATTCTTAGTTACTTCACAGGATTCTTATAGATCAAAACAAAATACAAAAGCATTTTAATAGTTATGATTGCTATAAGGATCTATGTTGATGTAACAGCAGTGGATGGCTACTTAACCAGCTGTTTGCTGGAGTAAGACTAGCTGAAATCGTTCCTTCGTAGTAATTTTTCTTCAACTTACAGAATTCAAATGTAGTGAAGAGAATTCAAAATGTAGAAAATCACCTGAAATACCAAATCACTTACATTTCTACCATTCATTCTTTCTGAAATACTTTCAGATGTTTTCCCCAAATTTTAAAGTACTAGGCATTGTTTTGCAATCACTTAGGAAAGCAACTTTTATACTTAGGAAAATATTATCACCATCTTTTTGTGTCTGCTTCATCTGAATAGTTTATTTGCTGAATAGTCACTAATTTACTTTTTAAAAAGAAAATCTCTATTACACTGTTTCCAGTCCTATATTATAACTATGTTTAAATAAACATCTTTGTTTATACATTTTCCTGCATTTCTTTAAAAAGAATTCTTAGATTTGTTGTGTTGAGCATTGAAGATTTTAGAATGACCCCGGCAGTTTTCTTTCACGTAAGGGAAGCAGCCAAGCTAATATTCTTGTCAAATTCTGGTTAACTGAATTAGTGACACAAGGTGACAAATCTGGGAGCAAGCATCTGCTTACGGTTAAAAATATAAAGCAAAGGTAGGTAAACTACAGCCCACTAACTGCCTTGTTTTTATAAATAAAGTTCTATTGGAACGCAACAACGTGTATTATCTGTGGTTGTTTTTGTGCTTGATAGCATTGTTGAAAGTTGGCAACTAAGACTATCCATCCTGCAAAGCCAAAACTACTTTCTGTTTGTCCCTTCGTGGAAAAAGTTTGCTGACTCCTGAGAAAAAGAAAATGAATGTTGCAAGGTGATGAAAACATGCTTTCGAAAACAGATTTCAGAACTTCGTACAAAGTGTGATTCTATTGCTAGACTAAGGGTGTAGCTCAATTACAGACATCTAAACAATTTGAAATTCTGATACAGAAACAAATCGTGAAGAAGAAAAGGAGAAAGCACCTAAATAAACTGGCTGTGTAAGCACCCTTATAGTTAATGTACTTGAGTGTAGGATATATAAAAAGCACATGGACACAATAGCATAGCAGTACTCATAGCATTGAGCAAAAAAGCCAGCTATTTAGAAAAAAAAAAATTTCCCCAAGTGATTCTGAGGTATGGTTAGAGTGGAGCACACTGGCACTCAGGAGTAGAACTAAGATTGAGTGGAAATTACAGGTAGGCAAATACCGGCTTGATAGAACGATTATATGATGGCTAGCCCAACAATAAAACACAATGTTCTGTAAAGTATTGCGTTCTTCATTTTTTTTTTTTGCTTAGAAGCATTAGGAACACAAGAGCCAGAAAAGCCAGGTGGCTTGAGGATGGGAATTTTTTTCATAGTTAGAAATCTTTTCTCACTGGAAAGAATGGGTAAATAATTGGGGTTAAAGTATAAATGCATTATGCTGTTGATAGACAGTTCGGGGCAGTTACAGTGCTACCATGACGTGCTTGTGCCTATGTCCTGGCACGTATGGACATGAGTTTCTCTAGATCGTATTGTGTCTAGGAGAATTGCTGGGTCATAGAACCAACCCTGTGCATCTTCACCTTTAGTAAAGACCAGATATTTAAGTGGTTGTGCCAAATTACAATTCTGAAACAGTGTAAGTTCCTGTTGCTCTGCATTCTCATCCACACTTCGTTTTGTCAGACTGTAATTTCTATTAATCAGATGAGTATATAATAAAGTAGTATCTAATGGTGGCTTTGATTTGTATTTCCCTGGCTAGTAATGGAGTTGAGAACTTTTTGTATGTTTATTGACAAGTTAGGTATTTTTTGTGAGGACCTGTTTCTAAACTTTGGTGCATTTTTGGTGGTTGTTAATTGAATAGTTCATCTGATTAGTTTTTGAGTTTCAGTTGTAGAGACTAAATCATTTCAGTCATATGTGGCAAAAATCTTCTAACTCTATGGCTTGTCTTTTCTCCTTATGATGTTTGAATAGCAGTTTTCTTAATTTTAATGTAGTTGAAATTATCAAAGTTCAAGGAAGTTTTTTTCCTTATGCTTTTTATGTCTTGCTTTAAGAAACTTCCCTACCTAGAGATCATAAAGATACTCTCAGTACCTTCTAAAAGTTTTGTGATTTTTGCTTTTAGATCTTTAATCGACCTGGAATAGATTTTTGTGTATAGTTTGGGGTTAAGGGTCTAATTTAACTTGATACATACGAATAGTCATTTTTTCCTAGCAGTATTTATTGAAAAGCCCATTTCCCCCACCACTGGTCTTCAGTATCAGCTCTTTCATATCAGGAATCCTTGTATTTGATGCATACTTCTGATTCCTCTACTCTGTACCGTGGGTCTGATTTTTGTGTATCTTTATACCAGTTCCACACTTTGATAATATGACAGAGCAGGTCATCCTGCCTTGTTCTTCAAGTGGGTTTTATGTTCTTAGTTCTGTGTACTTTCATTTGAATTTTCCAGTCAGCTTTTTTCTTACTAGTGTATAGGAATTCAAGTTTCCTTTGATTTTGGATCTAGTAGCTTTACTCGATTTACTAACTTTAATTTACATGTAGATTGTTTTTGAAATGTTTATAATCATCTGTGAATTGGGACATTTTTGTTTCATCTTTTCCTTTACTTTTGATTTCTTCCTCTTGTCCTTATTTACCAGCCAGGCCTTTCAATACATTGTTAAAAAGAAGTAGTGATAGCAGGCGTCCTTTTTTCCTCCTGATCTCAGAAAACTTCCAAGATTTCATTAATAACTATGTTATAGGCATTTTATGAATGTTTTCCTGGATTTGATTTGCCAGTATTTTGTGTAGGATTTTTACATTTGTGTTAATGAAAATTTGCACATTAATCTTCTTATCTAGCTGTTCTTCATGGATTATGCTAGTTTCATAAAATAATTCAGAATATTCTTTTTCTATCTTATGGTAGAGTTTTGTATTTTTTTCTTGAGTGTTTGGTAGAGCTCCTTAGTAAAGTCCTCTGGCTGAGTTTTCTTTATGGGAAGGTTTTTTAAATGATCGATTCAATTTCTGTAATGATCATAGAACTATTCATATTTTGTGTTTCTTTTTGAACTAGAATTTTCTAGGAATTTACTTTCATCTACATTTTAGAATTGTCATAAATTTGTTTAGTAGCCACATCTTTTTAATGTGTACAGTATCTGTCATGATATTCCTTTTTCATTCCTGAATTTAAGTTTGTGACTTTTTGATCAATCTCACCAGCGGTTTGTCAGTTTTGTTAGACTTTTGCAAAGAACTAACCTTCAGTTTTGATCCTCTCTATTATATCGAAGGTACAAAGGAAGAAGCAAATAGAGGACATGATTTTTAAACTGCCTTGGAGATTTGATAAGGGAACTTGAAGTTAAAGTTGATGCTTGTTTCTATTTTTAATTTGTGAGTACCAAAAAGTGAATATCTTGAACTGTCAAATTCTAGTTATCAGATTCTATTTGAGTTGTTTTCTGTTTTAGCTTTGAAGAAAATTCAGAACATAAATTTCAGATTTAAATACATTTTTAAAAGTTCATTTGCTATTGTAGTATGTATCATATTTAATACCATGTTAAATTATACTAGTTTAAGTATTTATAAGTAAAGTAGAATTTGAATCCAGTAGCAAGAAAATTTGACATTACTAAAATTATAGATATACTTTATGTTCAGTGTCATTTTGGGGGGTTTCATTTATTTACTAAATTTTTTCATACTTATTTATTATGAAATCTCTATAGTGATATTCTTATCACTGAATATGCCATTATTACAGGATATATTTAACATCCATGTCAAGTTATACCTCAAAGCTCACTATGCTTCAACTATTCTGGCGTCCTGTGTTGCTTAATTATATAAACATGCTCCTGCCTCAGGGCCTTTGTACTTGCTGTTACCTCTGCCTTGTCTGCCCCACACAGATACTCATTTAGCTTGCTCTGTCTCTTGTTTCAGTTCTCTGCTCAACTGTCACTTTGGAGTAGCCTTTCTTGATCACCCTATGTGAAAATCACACATATACATACCAGGCATAGATTACTTGAATTGTCCCTTACTCTTGACTTTTTTTTTCTTTATAGAATGTATTATCACTTGACATTGTCTCTCTTACCCCACTTGTATTAGTTTCCTATTGCTGCTACAACAAATTACCACAAACTTAGTGGTTTAAACAATAAAACATTATTTTACAGTTCTGGAGGTTAGAAGTCTTACATAGGTTTGGGTTTCATTGGACTAAAATCAAAATGTCAACAGGTGCCGGGCGTGGTGGCTCACACCTGTAATCCTAGCACTCTGGGAGGCCGAGGTGGGCGGATCGTTTGAGCTCAGGAGTTCGAAACCAGCCTGAGCAAGAGCGAGACCCCGTCTCTACTAAAAATAGAAAGAAATTAATCGGACAACTAAAAATATATAGAAAAAAAATTAACCGGGCATGGTGGTGCATGCCTGTAGTCCCAGCTACTCGGGAGGCTGAGGCAGAAGGATCGCTTGAGCCCAGGAGTTTGAGGTTGCTGTGAGCTAGGATGACACCACGGCACTCTAGCCAGGGCAACACAGCGAGACTCTGTCTCAAAAAAACAAAACAAAACAAAAAAAACTTAAAAAAAAATGTCAGCAGGGGTGTGTTCATTTTTTAAGAGACTCTATGGGAGAATCCATTTTCTTACCTTTTCCAGTTTTTAGAGTCCTCCCATATTCCTTAGCCTATTGCCTGCTTCCTCCACCTTCCTAGCCAGCAATGTTGCATCTCTCTGACAATTCTTTTGTAGATACATATCCCTCAGATTCTCTTAGCCTCTTCCGCTTTTAAGGTCTGCTGTCATTATTTGAGCCTACCTGGATAATCCTCCCATTTCAAGTTCCTTAATCATCTGCAAAGTCCTTTTTGCCATGTAAGGTAACATTCATAGGTTCCTGGGATTAGGTCATTGACACCTTTGGGGTCCATTATGCTGCCTGTTCTATCACTGAAATGTTTATGGAATGTTAATGCCTCGAATTTTTGTATGTCAGGCCCTGTTCAAAGCACTAGTTATGATGAGTTTTCAGTAAATACAGTATTGCATAGATTCTAAGAGAATAGTTTTTCATATTTTAACATGTCTGAAATAAAAATGGATTGTAAAGTTGCTATTAGGCTACTGACTAAAGATCTTCCAAAGATTTGGGTTTGCTTCCACCAGTCACCTGGAAATGCCATTTAACTTTTAATTTCTATCTGCAAGGTGGTTTATTTCCCGTATATCTTTAACTGAGAAAACCATTCGGTGTCCCAGCTTTATTTGAGGGTCCTTCTTAAACACCTCATTGCTGGCTTTTTTCCTTGGAATTACATAATGTATCTTATAGTTAGTTGTTGAGTACCATTTGGTGTCCCAGGCCAGTTTCTTTTTTGGTAGTACATAAAATGTTTTACAATTATTAGCTTATTAAATTCAATGAAATAAGATATTAATATTTCTTGAACAAATAAATTGACAGTGTATTTACATGTTTTGGTTACGATCTACTACAGTTTTATCAGTTTTGTGCAGAAGGAATGTCTATGGTAAGTCTTTAAAATGATAAATATGTGAAACAATGGTTTTTAGCCTTAAAACTGTTTTTGTGACATTTATTGAATCACTTAAAGAAGTATATGGAAGGCTTCTGTTTCTACATAGTGTGGGACAGCTAGCAGTAGATCAGTGCTATTACTTGGCAACTAGAATAGCCAGATTAAATAGTTGTCTGTCTGAAGGCAACAGAGGATCAAGGAGAACCACTGGGACTATAACTCTGGAGAAGGAAGAACCTCGGAAGGCAATTCGCTTGTGTAGTTGTGTTTTGCCCCTGGGGAATCTGCTAATTTTGGATGCAGTGCAAAACCTAGTTGAGAACAGCTAGCAGCAGGGTGGGAGCAGAAATCAGTAGAGCTTTGGGCAGATACTTGGGATGCCTCAAGTATATGGCCTGTTTTCACCTTAGGACTTGGGCCAAATACTGGGGTTTTGCTGGGCAGGAGGCTGAAAACATAAGTAAACAGTAGAGTGGCATTTTCAGCAATCTTGGAAATGTAGGATTTTGGGGTCACCGGAGTGGCTCCACAGAATATACGACAGTCTTTTAGTTTAAAAACTGAATGACTAAGACAAACAGGTAGACTAAATATTACCAAGGCTGCAAACCAGTCTTGACTCAGCATACTTGCTGTCTAAAATGTTAAACTTCCGCAGTATCTCCCCAGCAGAAAGAAGGTTAAACCTTCTTTGCATAAGATAACATCTGAAGCCTCTAATGTTTTGTATACACCATGGAGCCAAAAATACTATTCTGCCAAAAGACAGGGTCACCTAATCAGAAAACAGAAGGCAAACCAATAACAGAAATGGACCCATAGGTGACCTTGATAATCAGAGTTATCAGAGAGTCTTTAAAAGTGTGATTAATATGCTCAAGAAGAAAGATAGGCCGGGCATGGTGGCTCACGCCTGTAGTCCTAGCACTCGGGGAGACCGAGGCGGATGGATTATTTGAGCTCAGGAGTTCAAAACCAGCCTGAGCAAGAGCGAGACCCCATGTCTACTAAAAATAGAAGAAATTAATCAGACAACTAAAAATATATAGAAAAAATTGGCCGGGCATGGTGGCGCATGCCTGAAGTCCCAGCTACTCGGGAGGCTGAGGCAGAAGGATCACTTGAGCCCAGGAGTTTGTGGTTGCTGTGAGCTAGGCTGACGCCACGGCACTCACTCTAGCCCGGGCAAAAGAGTGAGACTCTGTCTCAAAAAAAAAAAAAAAAAAAACAGAAGAAAAAAGAAGAAGAAGAAAGATAACATGCTGAATTTCAACTGAGAATTGGAATCAATAAAATAATTGTGGAGATTCTAGAACTAAAAATTATAGTAAAAACCTAAGACCTTATTAGATTGATTTAACAAGATAGCAGAAGATAAGACTAGTAAACTGGAAGGTAAATCGATAAAAACTATGCAAACTGAAACATGGAAAACACAAGAGACTATTAGACACACAGGACTTGGTGGAAGGTCAAATTATGTGTACTTGGAATTCCCAAAGTAGAAAGTAGAGTGAAAACAATATTTGAAAATACAATAGCCATAATTTTCCAAAACTGATAAGAGATCAGTCCATATCAAAGAAGTTCTATAAATTCATAGTGGCATATCACAAATAAGACTGCTGAAAACTAAAAATAGAAACACAGTAGATGACCAAGTTTGCATCAGAAACAATGGAAGCAATAAGACAATGAGAGTAGCATGTGAAAACACTTATTTAAAAATAAATCTCAACTTAGAAATACATTTGTAATGAAAATATCCTTCAGGAATGAAAACAAAATAAAGATATTATCAAACAAAACCTGAAAAAGTTCATCACCAACAGACATACACCAGAAAGAATACTTAAAGGGAGTTCTTTAAGCAGAAGGAAGGAAATCCCAGATAGAAACATGGAAGTACAGGAAGGAATTAAGAGTAAAGGAAGGCTAAATATATGTGTAAGTATAAATAACTATTCAAAAAAATAAAGTTTAGCTTTTGGTTTTTGGCTCAGAGGAAGCCAAGGTGTAGCTTTCTTTGGCTGTCTGAATCCGGGTTCACCTGACACCAGCCGCCTCCACCATGTCGTCTAAGTTTGACCCCAGCAAGATCAAAGTTGTGTACCTGTGATGCACAGGTAGCAAAGTCAGTGCCATGTCTGCCCTGGTCCCCAAGATCGGCCCCCTGGGTCTGTCTCCAAAAAAGGTTGGTGATGACATTGCCAAGGCAACCAGTGAGGATTACAGTGAAACTCTTCAGGACAAGCCCAGATTGAAGTGGTACCTTCTACCTCTGCCCTGATCACCAGAGCCCTCAGGGAATCACCAAGAGACAGAAAGAAACAGAGAAACATTAAATACAATGGAAATATCACTTTTAATGAGATTGTCTCAGGTCTCTACTTTGTTTAAAAAAAGAGAGATTGTCAACATTGGCAGACAGACGTGGCACCAATTGTTAGCCAGAGAACTCTCTGGAACCATTAAGGAGATCCTGGGGACTGCCCAGTCTGTGGGTTGCAATGTTGATGGCTGCCACCCTCATGACATCATAGATGACCTCAACAGTGGTGCAGTGGAATACCCAGCTAGTTAAAAAGTACAAAGGAAAATATCTCAATAAAGGATCATTTGACAACCTCCCCAAAATAAAACGTGTAGGAAAAAATGCATGACAACAGTAACACAAGAGACGGCGTTGTTAAATGAAATTGTGAGATTCTGGCATTCTGAGAGGTGAGTGGTGAAAGTTAAAATTTATAGTAGATTGGACTACACAAACCTGACATACCAGTCTCCAGGCTAACCTCTGAAAAAAAATTAAAAGATTTTTAACAAATTTATGCAGTGAAAATGGAAAAACAAGCCAGGCAGTGGCTCATGCCTATAATCCTAGCACTTTGAGAGGCCGAGGCAGGATCACTTGAAGCTAAGAGTTTGAGACCAGCCTGTGCAACATAGTGAGACCACATCTCTACAAAAAAAAAAAAAATTAAAATTTAGTCAGGCCTGGTGGCATGAGCCTGTAGTCCCTGCTACTTGGGAGGCTGAAGCAGGAGGATCCCTTGAACCCCAGGAGTTTGAGGTTACTGTGAGCTGTGATTGTGCCACTGCGCTCCAGCCTGGGTGACAGAGCAACACCCTGTTTCTTAAAAAAAAAAAAAAAAAAAGGAAAAATAAACATTAATCTGAAAGAAGGAAATCAAGACTAAAAATAGGGAGATAAAGTAGAAAACATAATAGAATGATAGAAACAGCTGTATCAGCCATTATATTAACTATATGTGAAATATTCCATTTAAAGACAAAGAACAAACTAGATTAAAACAAAACAAGCCCTTTATACTGCTTATAAGAAAGACTCCTTAAAGTCACAGAAGCTGAAAAAAGAAGGATGGTTGGGATTCTAGGAAGATGACAATAGCATGGATTTTTAATGTCCTCAAATGTCCTTATAAAAACATACAAAGAAACTAAAGTATGTAATCCAGAAACTCCTGGGCAACATCTACAGTGAAACAGGGTGATGTGCTAGCCCCTACAAGCTCCAAAATAGCTAGTGGGATAAACAACAGAAAGTTTCAAGACCTATGTGGTATCGGTGGCTGTGCAAGAGGAAGGAGAAAGTAGCTACAGGATCTGTAATAGGTGCAAGAACTCCAAATAATGAATTGGCCTAGCATACTAATTTTAGAATAGCAGCTCTGGTATTTCAAGATGATCATCAGTGATTCCTGCTTCCTGGTACTGACCCTCATATAGTTCTGTGTCACCTAGGCTAGAGTGCCATGGCATCAGCCTGGCTCACAGCAACCTCAAACTTCTGGGCCTGAGCAATTCTCCTGCCGCAGCCTACTGAGTAGCTGGGACTACAGACAAGCACCACCACGCCCAGCTAACTTTTCTATTTTTAGTGGAGATGGAATCTTGCTCTTGGCTCAGGCTATTCTCAAACCCCTGAGCTGAAGCAATTCTCCCACCTTGGCCTCCCAGAGTGCTAGGATTACAGGTGTGAGCCACCATGCCTCGCCAAGGATGACTTCTTGTGACCAGTAGAATATGGCGTGACATATGCCACTTGGAGATTAGGTTATAAAAAAATAGCTTCCATTTTGGGCACTCTGTTGGATCGTGTCCTCTTAAAGAAGCTAGCTACATGTCATAAGGCTATTCAGGCAGCCTTTGGATCTTCCCCTAGTGGAGCTTTTAGATGAGATTGCAGCCCTAGCCAAAGGCTTCACTGCAACCTCATGAAAGATGTGAAGCCAGAACTATCGAGCTAGGCAGCTCCCAGATCAGCTAGGCTGATCCACAGAAATTGAGATAATTGTTGTTCTGTCAAGGGTGAGTTGTTATATAGCAATAGACAACTGATACAGCAGCCAAAGCTGGAAAGGGGTATGCATCCCAATTTCGATAAGTATGAGCGATTTGTAGTAAGGTCTGCAGGGATTAGAGCCCTGTGAACTCTGTAAATTAGTTGACTAAAGCTCCTTTCCAGGACTAAAGCCCCGTATTAAAAAGAAACTAGTGGGAATAGAATCCAAATTGAGTGGGACAGGGAAAATAGAGACAAAGGCAAAAAGGTTCTAGTTAAAAATACAGGAGGATAATAGAGCCAGGAAATTTCACAAAGTAAGCTCTCATGATGGTTTTGAGTTTTTTGTGTTTCTTGTTCTGTTGCCCAGGCTGCAGCACACTGGTACGATCACAGCTTGCTGCAACCTCCAACTCCCAGTCTCAAGCCATCCTCCTGGCTCAGCCTCCCAACTAGCTAGGACTGCAGGAACCACCACACCTGGCTAATTTTATTTTTTGTAGAGATAGGGTCTCACTGCGTTGCCCATGCCGGTCTTGAACCCTGGCCTCAAGCAGTCCTCCCACCTCAGCCTCCCAAAGTGCTGGGATTACAGGCGTGAGCCGCTATACTCAGCCTTCATAATATCTTTTTTAAAAATTAGTTTTGTACAGTAATATGTAGTATACAATATAGTGAATATTGACAAGTGTGTATACATGTGCCACTACTAATCAACACAAGGCATGTGCCTGTAGTCCCAGCTACACGGGAGGCTGAGGCAGGAGGATTGATTGAGCCCAGGAATTTCAAGTTGCAGTGAGTTATGATGATGCCACTGAATTCCAGCCCGTGTAACAGAGAGAGACTCTGTCTCAAAAAAAAAAAAAAAAAAAACCCAAATAAATAATAAGAGATGGAACATTTTTATCACCCCAAAAAGTTCCCACGGGCCCATTACAGTCACCACCATGACCCTTAACATTGGCCTCAGGCAACCACTGATTTACTTTCTATTAAATTAGGTCTTAGCTGCCAGAGTTTTGAATGCTTCTCCCAAAAGTGAATTCTATGGCTGTGAACTAGCAAAATTACACCCTTTAAAGATTCAGGAAACTTATTTTATAAAAATAAACAAAAAGAAAGGATTAATACAAATTCTATACAAAGTTAGAATAGAGAAAATAAGGAATAGGATAACATGCTTACAGACAAAGCATCCCAGAAAGACAAGCACGAGTCTAGAAAAGGAGAGCCAAGGATTAAGTGTAACCAAACTAGCCTTCAGTATAAGAACTAGGGGGATATTGTTCTCATTCTTCCTGAGGAATCTTCTAGAGAATTAGTTTCAGTCAAGATGGCTAAAGAGAATTTAATGTAAAGAATGGTGAGAAACACTAAAAATATTTCTACATTTAGACCTAGTACTAAATGAAGAACATAAAGGAGGAAATACAGCATGTAGTGGGTATATGGTGTGACAGGGCAGCTATTGTAACTAAAAAATAGAGAAGAAAATATACAAAAAAAGTTTAAACTATTTTATCATATTGACAACTGGTTGAATGTCTTGCGTGTCATTTGGGAAAAGCAAAGGAATATTTGTACTATTCTAATTTAGGCATCCCTGACATCCTTGAGAACTAGGACTTTCTGGTTGGTGGCAGGGGAATCAGGTACATAATTTTTTTGTTAAAAGTAAATACTCTTTAGTCCTGAATTTGAATGGACAGTAGTAGTATGAACTCATTAGGTATTTCGAGTGTGTATATTAATGTATATGTCTAAATTTTGTAGCTTTGTTCACTGAAAAAGCCTATAAATAGTAATCAACCCAGTTGTAATAAGCTTTCCTAGTGCCTAATTGTGGTCTTGAAATAGTACTGAGTTTTCCACTAAAAGAAACCGGGGTTTCTTGGGCATGGGACTCCAGGCCGGGGGCAGAAATTGTACCATGAACCTGGAACATTTTGTCAGGCAGTAATAAGGAATCCCACAAAGACTGCTGAGTCCTTGTCAGAAGAATTTGGGGGTCAGCTGGAAGCTCCCATTGACCAAAGATGAGACAATTTGAACCACTGATAAGAAGATAACTACAGTGGATTGAGACATAGCAAATATATTTAACTCTGCAATTTCATAGCAATACAAAAAGTGATCACCTATAGAGAATGTTAGCTATTTTTTTAAAAACTGCTAAATAAACATTTTATCTCCCTTTGTTATGTGAGCTATACCACTGGGTTACCAAATAGTAAGGTCAAGTTTCCTTTTATGGAATTGTTCTGGCAAATAAATGAGAAGGAAGTGATAGAACTGGAATACCAACATTTTTTAACCCCCAGTGAATTAATAAATCTAGACATTGAGCATCAGTAGCTGCTGTCATGACAGGGAAAGAGACAACTAAATAACAAGGCGCTTTCTGATGGAAATAGAGCTATGAAATAGTCTATAAAAAGATGAACCTAAATCTGATTAAGCACAAGAGTTAGCAGTTTTTCTGTAAATAGCCAAATAGTAAGTAGTTTACCTTTGGGGGCCAGATGGTCTTTGTCACAACTATTCAACTCTGGTGTTGTAGCATGAAATCAGCCGCAAAAATACATAAATGACTAGGTGTAGCTAAGTTCCAATAAAACTTTGTTTACAAAAACAAGCAATGGACCAAGGTTTTTTGACCTCTACTCTAGATAAATTGCCAACTTATGAGAAATACAGATGATAGGGAAAAACTGTTTACACTTTGGGAATGCAAATATCAAAATCATGACTGAGAAACTTTACAAGACAAATGGTTGGGTTCTTCAACAGATTTCAAGAAAGAGATGGTATGGGAATTTAGACTTAAAATACAGGCAAAACTACTGTATGTTTAGGGAGGCAGGCAGCTGCGGAGACTGAAGAAAATCAAGGTAAATATAACAGGAAGGTGTGAAGAAGTTGTCATTGGGAGGGGGCAAGTTGATAGTTCTATCTTCTGTCATGGTTGGTGATTACAAAGGTTGCGCACCTTATAGTCGGTTAAGCTATGCATTTATCTATGCAGTTTTTCTGTATTTGTGTATATTTGACATTAAAAGTTTTAAAAGAAAGGGTGAATGGATGGAAAAAGTCTGCAAGCAAATGCTAACCAAAAAAATAAAAGTAGACTTTTGATGTAGAATGCATTACTAGAAATAGACATTTAATAAGAAGATACAGGATTCTTAAATCTGTATGTACCTAATAACATAGCTTCAAAAATATAAAGCAAAAGCTGACAGATTAAAAGGAAAAATACATAAATCTACAGTCATAGCAGAAAATTTTGAAGAAGAATATACAAACAGGTATAAATTGAGTCTCTGACAAATATGGTTTAGTATTTTAAAGACTTTAAGGAGAAGGTATCTTACTTCTGCCCAGAAATTTACCATATTTATTGGAAACAGGTTTAAGTATTACATTTTAATTGACAGGGTACCATTTTTAGTCTTCAAATTAAATTTACAAAATAGCTACTTCTTACTAGATCATCTTAAGTATAAAGTTCCTGAATTTTTTCCTGATACTACCCTAAAGTTATAATTAACTTTGAATGTTAATTAAATCACAATCGGACTTTTCCTACTAGTGTGAACTATAGTTCAGAGTGATTGGAGTAGCTATAATCTCAAATTGTAAATAGGCAAATTCCAGTGAGTTTCCAAACTGAGTTTTAATTATTATTTGTATATGATTTAGATTTGTTGACAGAAGTTAACCTTTCTTCCTTTTTTAAACAGGGGTTCTGAAGGAACATTAAATGACTGCAAGATAATATCTGTAGATGAAATTTTCAAGATCGAGAAACCTGGAGCCCATCCTCTTTCATTTGCAGATGGAAAGTTTTTAAGTATGGATTTTTCTTTTGGGCCTAGACTACATGTGTTGAACATGATTGAAATTTATTTTTACTGGTCAGTGAATAACTTAGAAGAAAGTATAAAACTGTAGACCATACACATTTATAATATTTTCAAGACAAGTTTTCATCTAAGATTCATTTTGGTTTGATGGATTTTTCCCAAATGGTAAAATTTTATTTTCAAAGACATATATTCTCATCTTGGCATTTTATTGCTATTTTTAATTTTTTAATTTTTATGGATACTTAATAGTTGTAGATATTTACAGGGTACATGTGATATTTTGATACAGGCATATAGTGTGTAATGATCAAATCTGTATAATTGGGATATTCATTACCTCAAACATTTATCATTTCTTTGTGTTGGGAACATTCCAAATCTACTCTTCTAGCTGCTTTGAAATATAGGATAACTTATTATTGAGTCCCTGTATTGTGCTACCAAACACTAGATCTTATTCCTTCTAACTGTACTTTTGTACCCATTAACCAATCTCTCTTGATCTCCCCCACCCCACTACCCTTCCAAGCCTCTGGTAACCACCATTCTACTCCCTACCTCTGTGAGATCACTTTTTTTTTTTTTTTGCTCCTACATGAGTGAGAACAGGAGACATTTGGTTTTTGTGCCTGGCTCATTTCACTTAAGATAATATCCTCCAGTTCCATCCATGTTGTTATAAATGATAGGATTTCATTCTTTTGTGGCAGAATAATATTCCATTGTATGTATATACCGCATTTTCTTTGTCCATCTGTTGATGGATTTTTCTGCTGTTTTCTCTGTTACAGATTTTATCCAAAGGAAAAATCTATTTCAGTAATTTTGTGGCCATCCAAGATTAATATTTTTAATAATGAGATTTATTTTTATACCAGTGGAGCCTGAGAATAATAGTGCTAATTGACCCTTGAATTTCTAGGAGGTAATAAATGAGGTTTATATAAACATTAGAATGTTAGAATGCAGCCCTACCTCTTCATTGTATAGGTTTTTCTTGTTTAATATCACACAATTGGTAACAGGTAGGACTAGATTCTAGGTCTTCTCATTCATGGTTCAATCGCTATCTTTCCAAATAGGTTATAGTGTCTCATATTCTCTTTATTTTCTGTGGAGAGCAATCCATTGACTATATGCCATGTGTCAATGTCTAATATATTCTGGGAAAGAAATATTTATGACCAAAGGGTCCTGTGTAACCTCTTCTTACCATAATTGTACAAGATTCGAATAAGAGAAGACCTTTAATAGATCAATAAGTAGACTTCCAGGTCTCCAGTCTAGGCCATTCTCATTTTTTGAGGCCACAATGCTCAACATATCTAGATTTGAATTAACATTTGAATTAAGGCATGATGAATAAACCTATTTAAAGCGACATAGTCATTCTTAGTAAAGCACAATAGAAAACCAAGATTGGCTAAGTTTTTCTCATATCTCTGCTATCTCCCACTCAGTGTATCTGTATATATTCGTTGTCCTCTCTTCTGCCTCTCTTCTGTCCTTCCTCTATCATAATATAGCTATACCTTTGAAGTTATATATAAAGAAACCATTTCAAAGCCAGACTGCTGCTGGTCCGATCACTCTTCGAACCAAAAATCCAAACATGCCTTTGGCATTTTGGGTCTGTTCTGTCTCCATGGCTTATATGTTGTCATAGCTACCTTAGTAGAAAAAAACGTAAATTGTAATCCTCTGTTAATTGGCAAGAATAAGCAGTGATCAGAGTTATTACTAAAATCAGTGGCCTTATCTCTGCCCCCTCTCACTGTTACTTGTCAATTACTGTTTCCCTTTCCCTTAGGTTGCTAGATCATCTCTGATATGGTAAATCTTCTCACAAATGTATTGTGTATATTTGTAACAAATTCAGAGTATAAAGCTACATAAATTCAAACATTAAACTCCCAAGAGGCAGTCACTTTGCAGTGTATGTCATTCTAGACATAGTCTTGTGTCTATGTAATTCTTTGTATATTTATACAATTTTGTTTAAATATATGTTCTGCAATCTCCTTTTTGAATTTAATATGCATAATACTTCTGTGTTCTTGTAAATTTGCCTTATTTTTTATAAATTCTATCCAACTGTTCCCCTTTTGATTGACATTTAACTTTTGTTCGGTCTTATGAACATAGCTGTAAAACTTGTGTACATGTGTATATTTAAATATTTTAAGGGAATACTTTGACAGAAAGTATGTGGACTTAAGGCCAATAAAGGGTTCTGAACCAACTGACAAATAAGATAAAAAGTAACTAAGTTAGAAATGCCACCAAGAGTAGGTTGGGAGCATAGCTTGTGGGAGAACCAAAATGGGTTTGCTAACTTCCAATAGCCCTGTCTCCCTTCTTACAGCCAACTCAAGGAAAGGTTGGGTGTGCAGAACATATGGACTTGCCTAGGTCCCTGTTTCCACTTGTTGGGGTAGACAGAGAATAAATCCCTCATAATTATAGGACCTTTTGATTAGATACATAGATGAGTAGCTTAAATCCACCAACTGAGTATGTCACCACCACCACCACCCCCAGGGAGTAATAAGGGACAGGATAAGAATACAAGAGTATTTAGAGAAAACCCTCCTGGAAACTAGCAGAGTAGGAAGAAAGAATACTCTCACTAAAGAATCTAAGCTTAAGGTTTCCTGAGTACTGTCAAATGGACTTTCAAATGTTTATCAATTTGCATTTTCACCAGTATGCTTATTTCTCTGTTACCTTATCAATACTAAACATTTTTCCTAGTCTAATAGGAGTTAAAGTTCCAAAGTATTGTATCTCTTTGAATGGAGCACCTACCTAAGATCTTGCCCATAGTTTCTCAAACTAACTTTTCATTGAGCCATTAGTGACTGAGTAATTTTTTGATGGTACCCATAGACCAAAAGAAATGCATAACAGTTCCGTTTTTATTAAGTAGTTAGGTCCAAATAATTTTGTTGGACAAATTGCATTTCCCTTGACATTTTAAGATATCTTATGGTGGCCCAGTGAGTTCACTACACTGCTGTTGGGTGTCTTGGTGCACATTTGGGGAACTGTGAATCCATATATAAATACAATTTAAGCCAAAGTATGCATTATCCTCATGCTTGCTGATCATTAGATTTTTCACTGGCATATGCCTGGGCCCCATCCCTGAAATTCTGATTCAGTAAGTAGGATGAGGCTCAGGTAGTTATTCTTAAAGTGTCACATTTGATTATTTCTTTTGGTTCCTTTCTTTTCATTAAAAAAGATGTACGCTGTTTTCATGTGTTTTTCTTTATGAGATTCATAGATATAAAAATCGTTTTAAGACTAGTTATAATTTTGTCTTAATAGGAAGAAATGACCCTGAATGTGACCTGTGTGGTGGAGACCCAACTAAGAAATGCCGTTCTTGCTCCTGTCATGTATGTGGTGGGAAACATGAGCCCAACATGCAGGTTCTATGTGATGAATGTAATATGGCTTATCATATTTACTGCCTGGATCCACCTTTGGATAAGGTGCCAGAAGAGGAATACTGGTATGATTATCGTGTTTTTTATTGTTCTTGTTATGTAAAGAATTGAATGTGAAATATCCCACAAAAGTAGATTTCTAAAGACACTTAGTATATATTAAAGTGCTTAAAATGTTATAGCCAATGATTACTTGGCATTGATATCTCTATTCAGTTACTGTAACAACTTCTAAACTGGTCTCCAGCCCCATTTTTTTTAATCCCTCCATTTCCTTCTCCAATACGGAGTCTGTGTTCATTCAAAAATGCCCATCTGGCCAGGCGTGGTGGCTCACACCTGTAATCCTAGCGCTCTGGGAGGCCGAGGCGGGCGGATTGTTTGAGCTCAGGAGTTCGAGACCAGCCTGAGCAAGAGCGAGACCCTGTCTCTACTAAAAAAAAAATAGAAAGAAATTATCTGGACAACTAAAAATATATAGAAAAAATTAGCCGGGCATGGTGGGAATGCCTGTAGTCCCAGTTACTCAGGAGGCTGAGGCAGTAGGATCGCTTGAGCCCAGGAGTTTGAGGTTGCTGTGAGCTAGGCTGACACCATGGCACTCCTAGACCAGGCAAACAGAGTGAGACTCTGTCTCAAAAAAAAAAAAAAAAAAAAAAAACCGCCAATCTGGTTGTTACTCCTTTGCTTCAGAGGCTTTGTGTTGCCTTATAGGACCCTGCATATTATTTAGTTGTTTCTCCAGCTTTCTTCTTACCACTTTCTTATTTCCCCAAATACTCTGCACTCCAGCCAGATTACCTGTCTTTCAACTCCTTAAGTAAGTCATGTTATTCTTTTTTGGGTTTTCAAACTTGACACATTTTCTTCTTGGAAGCATTTTTCTCTTTGCTTAACTTCAAAATGAGGCCAGGTGCGGTGGCTCACGCCTGTAATCCTAGCACTCTGGGAGGCCAAGGTGGGCAGATCGTTTGAGCTCAGGAGTTCAAGATCAGCCTGAGCAAGAGTGAGACCCCGTCTCTACTAAAAATAGAAAGAAATTAATCGGACAACTAAAAATATATAGAAAAAATTAGCCGGGCATGGTGGCGCATGCCTGTAGTACCAGCTACTTGGGAGGCTGAGGCAGTAGGATCACTTGAGCCCAGGAGTTTGAGGTTGCTGTGAGCTAGGCTGACACCATGGCACTCCTAGACCAGGCAAACAGAGTGAGACTCTGTCTCAAAAAACAAAACAAAACAAAACAAAAAAACTTCAAGATGATATTCATCCTTCAGCTTTTCAGTTAAATATGACTTCCTCTGGTAAGCCTTTATGGATGGCCCCCTACACCCCAACTGTTAGATGTTCCTGTTCTATAAATGGTACTTTAACAAATATCAAGTACTTAATTTTTGCTAAACACTAACAAAGTGCTTTGTATGGATTATTGTATTTAATCCTATGAAGCTTAAGTAGAACAGGGCTCTAAGGTCACATATACTTCTTTCATATAGTAGTAATAGCTACAGAAATAAGTGGTTAGAAAAGAGACAGGGAAAAATATGCCCAAATTACAATGAATCTTTTAACCATATTAAGGAGTTTTGTTGTTTTTTTTTTTTCCTTTTTTAAACTATGGGCCATATTGCTACCATTGAGGGCTTTTAAGTAAGAGAGATGACATAGTCAGAAATACTGATGTCACAGGTGGGTAACTGGTACCTGAAGAATAGATTGTTCTTTGGTCTCTCTCCTGCCTGTTAGGAAGGTGGTTGCTGACAAACTGTAGGGATGGGAGAAAAGGAGAAGGGATATATCTTCTTTATTTCATCTCCTACCATTACATAATTTGCTCAAGATTAGGGATTGAATTATTTTCATTTTTCTCTCCTATAGTACACAACGAGATATCTCATAAATAGGCAGTCAGGATTAATTAGTGGGCATAGATATCTTCTTTGCTATAAAGGCTATATGGAATGATAATTATGAAATAGAAAGTATGGACAAAGAAATTTAAAATTAATTGGGCAGTGGCCATTGGATCTTTGTTAGGATATTCCCAAAGTTTCTATTCCTTGGTGACACAAGAATAGCCCCATCTCATTCTATGGACATATACCTTGTTTTTTTAGAAAAGCATGAAGGCGGTTTATGAAATACAGATTACAGTAGGGCAATCAACTGCAAATGGGCTAAAGGACAAACAAGTATAGGGAATTAAAATTGAGCTAGGAATAGCTAGCTCAATTAATATAATACAGAAAGAAGTGGTTAGAAAAGAGACTGGGAAAAATATGCCCAAATTACAATGAACCTTTTAACCATATTAAGGAGTTTTTTTTTTTTCTTAATATAAACATCCTTGAAGTCCTCTATACTTTGTTATAATAAACTATACATTTTTGACTCTGAGAATTCTAAGAACCAATCTATATGGGGTGATGTGTCTGTCGCATAGTTGAATGTTTGGTCTAGGAATATCTATTCTTGCTATTAATACTTTGGTTTTAATGATAACTTCAAATAAATAATTTGTTCTCAGGGTTAGTGATAAGATTAAGGGTCATGGTACCATTTGAATCTCAGAGCTTTGGCTTTTGAACTGAATTTGAGGATTTATAATAAAATCTTTAAGTTCTCTAAAAGGATGACAATGTTTTTTACAGCCAGGCTAACCATGTAAATATTTTGAAAAGTTTAATATTTTAATGCCAGCAGAAACTGTAATATACACCAAGTAATACATCTTAAAACCTGTTCTAATCTAGAAAGGGTATTATTCTGTTTCTGGCCTTAATATGGTATTGCCAAAATTCTTTTGTTCTTTTCTTTGAAAGGTATTGTCCTTCCTGTAAAACTGACTCCAGTGAGGTTGTAAAGGCTGGTGAAAGACTCAAGATGAGTAAAAAGAAAGCAAAGATGCCATCGGCTAGTACTGAAAGCCGGAGAGACTGGGGCAGGGTAAAGAAGAAATTCTTTTTTTCCTAGTAATGAGTTATAATACTTTATATTTCAATATGAATAGTAATAATGGTATAAAAGATTAAACAGTGTAGTTATTTGTTAATATTGGTAGTACTTACATGAACAGTTGGGTTTATATTTTATTCATGTCTCATGAAAATTGGGGGCTTTTAGTAAGATTTAACATAACTGATTTTTTAAACAGCTTGTTTTGTGACTTGTAGGGAATGGCTTGTGTTGGTCGTACAAGAGAATGTACTATTGTCCCTTCTAATCATTATGGCCCTATTCCTGGTATTCCTGTTGGATCAACTTGGAGATTTAGAGTTCAGGTATGTCTTTAAAATTGGCTTAGTTGAAAGAGTCAAATTGGGTGTAGTTCAAATTATAGCAATGTTAATATCTATTGATTGTAAATGCACCTAGCTAGTAACACATGACATTCAGTTGTTGGAATGAAAGATTTTCTTTAGGACGGGTATTTTCTTCCCAGAGGTTAACAAAAGAAAATAAACCATGGAATTAGTCATCAACCATGCCTTTTCATCACTTTGTTTTACTGTTCTGTTATAGTTACAGTAGTTAACATTGGTAAACTTTCTAAAGAATTTTTTTTGCCAAAAATTTAATATTTGGAATTCCAAATATTAAATTCTTCTTTAAGTCATGTGGTAAATTCTCATTTAATGTCATTGAATTCTAAGCTTGCTTCAGGTGTTTTCTTTGGGGCTTATCTTCCTGAACAAATACTAAGATATTGGGCAGAAGGAAGTGCCAGCTAATCTAACAATAAAATTATTTCCCTCTTCAACTTGAAGAAGGCTCTGTTGTATTTCTTCCTGACTTCTTTAGAAAGGTAATCTTATCATGGAAAACTTGATGTGAAACAAAAACAAAATCTCTTGTAGAACAGTTTCCAATTAGAGACACCCAAGATTTTGAACTGTAAATAAGAAAGGCTTTAATTTTTATATTGAGTGGCCCTGGTACTTAGACTTTCAGTACAATTGTAAAATTAAAATAATGTATAATTGTTCTTCAGTATCTTTGAGGACTGTTTCTAAGATCCGCCATGCCTGCCCAAATCTGGATGCTCAAGTCCCTTTATAAAATGATGTAGTATTTGTATATGACCCATGCACATCTTCCTGTATATTTTGAATCATCTCTAGATTACTTATAATGCCTAACACAACATAAAGGCTATGTAAATAGTTGTTACACTGTATTGTTTAGGGAATGATAGGAAAAAAATTCGTACATGTTCAATACGTACACAACCATCAATTTTTCCCCCAAATACTCTATCCTCAGTTGAATCTGTAGATGTGGCACCTGCAGATACAAAGGGCCAACTGTTATATTAATACATATACATGGCTTGAAAAGTTAAGTATGAGTATATGATTTATAATTTAAAAACCCACCCTACTTTTCAATCTCATTGTCTGTTTCTCAGAGGTAACCACTTTAAAATTCTAGATATTTCCTCTGGATTTACCTTCTTATTTCTAAATAAGATGCTTATACTTTTTTTTCTATATTGGAGTTTATTAACTTCTGTGGAAGATGACTATTTAGTTTAATGCTCTGTGTCCTCTAATTCTTGGCAATAGTTGTGTTGTAATTTTGGTTGAATCAGTATTCAGTGTTTACAGTATTATGACTTTGGATCTATAAATACAATAAAATGCAATATAGAGAATATAATACTATAAATATAGAGAATATAATACTATAAATATAATACTATAATACATCAAGTGTATTTTTATTATAGTTGACTTATTTTTTGCTTTTTTTGTTTTTAAACCCGTCTGTCACTTATTCGTTCCCAAACTCTGAAAGCCTCTTATATGGTCTAAATGACTGAGGTTATTTACCTGAGCAACTAGTAGGGTGGATTTGCTCTTTAGGAAGTAAGGAAGATTCAGAAAAATGGATTCTTTTTACCAGGGTTATTGAGGTGGGGAAATCAAATAGCCCTATCTTCTGCTGAAGTGTCTGCTGTTTCCAAGGTCTAAGCCTTTCCAGGTTCTGTTGCTCTTATCAGCTGCTTGTCTTCTAAAATGCCACCTTTTCCCAAGCCCACTGTGCAAACTTGAATTTCAGCTTTCTTTACTCTGCCAGGAACAATTGTATGACAGATGAACTACAATACCTTTCTCAGGGAGTTTGAAGTACACAAAGGAGTAATGCTTGTTTCAGTGAGGCAGAATTAAAGATATATGGGGAGAAGCAGTTGGCCATTGGAGTAGATAGTATGAGTAAACTAGAAATGGGTAGTATGCTTGGGTTACATTAAATAGTTTGGGCTCAAGCACATAGGTTTCATGAAGAAAAAGCTAGAGGTAAGGCTGGGAAAATAGGAGCCAGATTGAAAGAGGGTAATGTATAACCTATGCCTAACTTTAGCTTGATACTGTGGGGCCATTTAATATATTTTAAGCAGTTGAAAGTCAAAAGCAAAATTGTTCTTGAAAGGATCATTCTGTTTGTTGTGATAGACTGGGTTTGAAGAAGTAAAACTGGAGGCAGTGAAAAAGGGTCTATTGTAAGTATTCATGATTCAAACTAAGAAGTGGAAGTAGAAAAAGACAGATTTGAGAAATTTAGAAGGTATGTTCAGCAGTCCTTGTGACCAAGTGGGTTTGAGGACTAAGGAAGAAGAATGGGGCTAAAATAACTCCTGCATCTTTTTATTTTTTATTTTTTCCAGAAAGGGTCTTGCTATGTTTCCCAAGTAGAGTATAGTGGTATGATCACAGCTCACTGGAACCTCAAAGTTCTGGGCTCAAGCAGTCCTCCTGTCTCAGCCTCCCAAGCAGCTGGGATTATTAAAGTTATGTACCACCATGCCCAGCTAATTTATTTTTTTTATCTTTTATAGAGATGGGGATCTTACTGTGTTGCCCAGGCTGTTCTCAAACTCCTGGCCTCAAGCGATCCTCCCTCCTCGGCCTCCCAAAGTGCTAGGATTACAGGCGCGAGCTACTGCACCTGGCCACTTCTACATTTTTGACTTTGCAAAAAGGCAGAGAACAGGGCCATAATTAAAGACAAGAAATAAAGGAAAGGAGATCTGGACCACTGAGTTCCAATAGACATAAGAATATGGTTATTTATTGTGAAACTCAGAATTCTAGGCCCAGTCAGTTCTAGAGTTATCAGCTGACCTAAAGGATATATTTGGGGGAGAACTAAAATAAGAGAGCCAAGTAGAACTCTGGGTGAGATTCAGTTATTGGGCATTTAGATACCAATAATGTATGTGAAAGCATTTTATAAATGTTACTTAACTGTTCAGAGGTATTTTGAGACTCTTTTTATTTACTTTATAGGTGAGCGAAGCAGGTGTTCATAGACCCCATGTTGGTGGAATTCATGGTCGAAGTAATGATGGGGCTTATTCTCTTGTCCTGGCTGGTGGATTTGCAGATGAAGTAGTAAGTCATGATACAGCCTTGTTCTTTAGAACTTGCCTTGATCGTTCAGTAAAATACAGAAGCTTTGTCTAGGATACATCAAATGCTGTCTCTTTTTAGCATCGCTTTTATGTTGAAGTGATCAGTTATATACAAGTTATAAGGTAAACCAATTGGCAGTGTCTAATCTTGACATGTGCTAATTCGACTTATAATGCATTTGGTAATTGATAAGAAAAATACATTCTCTGTAGAGCATATTTTTTTAATTAAACTTACTATTTTGAGATAATTGTAGATTCACATGCAGCATTAGAAACACAGAGATCCTGTGCTGGCATTGGTGACACCTTGCAAAACTGTATGTAGTGTAGTATCACAAACCAGTTCTTAGCTATTATGGCTAAAGCTGCAGTAAACATTTATGAACTAGATCTTTGTATTATAGGCAAGTCATATCTACAAGAGTAGGTGAGGGAAACCTGAATAAGCTTTTTTTATTCAAGAAAAAATTTGTTCTGAAGCCTTTAATTTGGTATAACTTTCATGGAGCCAGTGATCTTTGTTCTGTTTGGATGAATGGACATGAAACTCTTGAGTACCTGCTGACAGTTGAGTTAATATTTTAGGCTAGTAACTTGAGAATTAATCAAATGCTAGTTTTAGGGCCCTGTTTGGGCATCTTGAGAAATGAGAACCCACAAATATGATCTGCATCTTCTCAGTTTTCCTGAGAAGTAGTTTGCTCAGTGATCAGGAAGAAACTCTGAAGCCATGCTGTTTCGGGTTTGTGTCCTGGAGCATGAAGCCATCTCTTCCTAGCTATATGGCCTTAGGCAAGTTACTGAACCTCTGCCTCATCTGTAAAGTAGAGTTTATAATACTTCATAGGCTTGCTATGAGGGTTAAATGAATGAATTATATGTAAAATGCTTTGCCTAACCCTTCCCTCCATCACAGTAAGTGCTAGATAGGTGTTACCAGTGGCAGTGGTAGTACTCAGTCTTGTAGGCATGTAAAGGGTATTATAAGAGAAACTGGCAAAAATTGAGGATATATTCTAGACTGCCTTGAATTAAGGAATTATTAAAGGAGTCTGGGAAAAGCTTAATGATCTTAATTGTGCTTTAGAATGATTTATCTGGTAGTCTTTTTTTTTTTTTTTTTTTTGAGACGGAGTCTCACTCTGTTGCTTGGGCTAGAGTGCCGTGGCATCAGCCTAGCTCATAGCAACTTCAAACTCCTGGGCTCAAGTAATCCTCCTGCCTCAGCCTCCCGAGTAGCTGGGACTACAGGCATGCACCACCATGCCCAGCTACTTTTTTCTATATATTTTTAGTTGTCCAATTAATTTCTTTCTATTTTTAGTAGAGATGGGGTCTCACTCTTGCTCAGGCTGGTCTCGAACTCCTGAGCTCAAATGATCCTCCCTCCTCAGCCTCCCAGAGTACTAAGATTACAGGCGTGAGCCAACGCGCCTCGCCTATCTGGTAGTCTTTCGTGGGGAGTTTGAGAAGATTGAGATGGTCTTCTATCTGATAAGGGTGATGGCAGGAATGGAGCATACAGCTTGTTGTCTTAGGCACTGGTTTAGCACCTTGGGAGAAAAAAGAGGTTGGAAAATACAAGAATTGAGTATTCCAGGACAGCACCATGTCCCCTGTGTGGATGTAGCTTCTCTATGTGAGCTCTTTTCAGGTAGAAACCTTGTTTAGGCCTCTGCCTCACAGGGGCACAATTTAGTGGATCATGGACTAGAAGATGCAACATATTTAGGCTGATCATTTTTCGTAGGCAAAATAGTCTAAAATGATATTGGCTGAGCTCTGACAGTCTGGCAATTCTCTTATATCCCTATGGTAATTCAAGGTTTTTATTTGTGTAATGATTAAATATAAATGAGTTAATGGCATAGAACTTTAACCATGTTACTTGATATTTGCTGCTTTAAGAACAATGTTTCTATGTTTTAAATACTGTTTAGCTTAGGTTGCTCTTATGCTCCCTAGTTTCTACTTTTCCTTTATAGCACTCCCACGATATATAACTTGAAAAGTTGACAGAATTAATGTGGAGTCAATACAGATACCTTGTGGAAAACTGTTTTTGATCAATTTTAGAAGTACTCTCAACTATTCTATAATAGATGTACTTATTTATTAGAATTCCTTTACACAGAATACACACTAAAGGCCGGGCACGGTGGCTCACATCTGTAATCCTAGCACTCTGGGAGGCCGAGGCAGGAGGATCGCTTGAGCTCAGGAGTTCGAGACCAGCCTGAGCAAGAGCGAGACCCCGTCTCTACTATAAATAGAAAGAAAATAGCCAAACAACTAAAAATAGAAAAAATTAGCTGGGCATGGTGGTGCATGCCTGTAGTCCCAGCTACTCGGGAGGCTGAGGCAGGAGGATCACACGAGCCCAGGAGTGAGAGGTTGCTGTGAGCTAGGCTGACGCCACGGCACTCCAGCCCGAGCAACAGAATGAGACTCTGTCTCAAAAAAAGAATACACACTAAAGATGTAATTTCTTAATACTGTTTTTAAAAATATAGACCTCAGTATGGGATATTCAAGGTTTTTGGACCAATAAAAACACTTTTCAAACCATATGATTTTAGTTGTGGCTTTTCATCCAAAAGAAAAACAAGATGTAAATAACTGACTTCTATAACAAGTAAGAATTTAGTAGCGAAAATGTCGTTGTCTGAAGTTCCATCTGAACTAATTAAGCGATCTTTCATTAAAGAAGAATTACTTTTTAGTGTTAGTAGAATTTATTGCATACTGATAGTTTTCTCAATTTGAGTACTGAATCAGGTAGGGACTTAATATCCATATAAATTTCTAGTTACTACCAAAATGATTGTGGAGCTAGTTTATGTAACATTTTCTTTTGGCATATTTTTTATTTTACATTTAATAGGCACTTTATACTGCTTTTTAGTTTTCAAATTTCTCTCCAGATTTCCTTTTAATGTTAGATGATTATTTTACTTAAATGTAATATGGATGAACCATAGAATATGAAATGTTAAAGAACTTACTATGCTGTTAGAATTTTAATGAGGTTTTTAGGTAAACTTGCTTTATAAAACTTAGTATCAACATCAGAATTTGAAATTTGGCAGGAAACTTAGGTATGGTATAGATGGCAGTTGAGAATTCAGTTATTGAGCATTTATCAAAGTAATAATATATATAAAGGACCTATAAGCTAGTATTGATAAGATTATTTTAAATTAAATATTTCTAACCCATAAGACCTTATCTTATAACATCCTATAGATTTTTGACTACATATATGAGAATAGCCATGTTTGGAGATGTTGGAAATTATAATTTAAAGTGAAAACTTTGGGTCAAGTGATACAACTTGGTGTACTTCACATAAGATTGCATTTGAATTTTGCATTATTTTGGTAGATACCTGAAGAGAGCATGTCAACTCATAACGTCTTAGCCAAATATTTTGACTCTGAAATAAGAATTGATGAAATACTCGAGTTTAGGTGTCTTAATGCAGAAAATCTTCTCCTACAGGACCGAGGCGATGAATTCACATACACTGGAAGTGGTGGTAAAAATCTGGCTGGCAATAAAAGAATTGGTGCACCATCAGCTGATCAAACATTAACAAATATGAACAGGTACTACTGTAAAGACTACTTAAAATTTAGATATGCCACTGTATAAAAGTTTGATTATAGGATTATAATTTGTAACTTAAACTGTGAGGGAGAATCTTACATTGGGAGTTAAAGAACTGAAATTAAAATTCTTTGCCTGATTATATAATTATAGTCATCTTAACTTATTTCTTCATACTGTTATTTTTTAAATGGCATAATTCCCATTCTTAATATATGTGCTATGCATTTGAAAACTTGTTGATGCCTCTGAAGGAAGGGAGCTATATATAACAATTTAAGAGAAATTGAGGACAAGGTGGCTTGTCTACTATCCCATAGGTCAAAGCTAAAGTGGTATGTTCTGCTCAACGCAGATTTAACTTTTAAAGTACCAAACTTCTTTTTAGAGGACACTCACTTGAGTGAAATAGGGGAGCCACATTTATGTGCGTAAGTGATATATCAGATAACTTAATCAGATCTGTGCTCTCAAGGTGCTTTTAGGATTTATACCAATAATGTATCTTCTAAGTATTATAAAAGGGAATATTCATTTAGTTACAAAAGTGATTTTTTTCCTAACTAAATCCCTTTAAGGCATTACAAAAAAGCCACCTCGTACTGACCTTTATTCTATAGAAATATCGACATCCCAACTCCCATGGGAACAGAAAATTTAGTAACTTCCAAAAAAAGTTTCATTTTGTCAGTGAATGCCACTACCAACATCAATAGTAGATAAGTAACCCAAATCATCAGATATCAAAGATTGCATTATAATTTATCATACTGAAAATTTTGTGATCATTTCATAAAGTTAAAATTTATTATATCCTATTAAGAGTATTTTATGAATTAAGTAAAAGTGAGTATTTTTCACTATGGTCTGATTCACTCGGTTTTAAGTAGTGTCCCCTTAATTTCTGATTACCGTGTGAAGTAAAGGATATAATTCTTGCAAGACTTTATTGCATACCAAGTTCAGAAGAATCTGTTTTTATGACTTCTATATTATTTCTGACAGTAGGATTATTTTTACTGAACCAGCAGAGGAGACAGGTCAGATTTGCTGGTGAAAACATTACTGAGGCAGGAGACCAGTCCTAGCTGTTCTTTATCTAGCAAGAAAGCAGCTCTTCAAGAGGAATGATCTTAAAAGGATACTTTGTGCTTTTGTCAACGAAAATGTATCTTGAATTTGCAAAAGGGCTTTTTCAAGTTGTCAAATCTGAAAATATTTTCCCTTTAATAATTATTTTGCTTGAATTAAACTTCTTTCATAACTACCCACCCTTGTAATGTACATGTTAGGTACTTTTCAAGCTTTCAGACAATCTGATAAGTACTCTTACAATCTCCTTAGAAATAATTGACAAGCAGGAAAAATCTTTGCCATTTACGTTAGAGGGTAGTAAAAATGAACTATTAACTCAAAACAATTTAGGGTTGACTTACAGAGACTTTAACATCCAGTCACTTTATACATTATGCTGGGAATACGCCTTGTGATTTTAAGACCTCTTAGGCAAAGGTACCTATGTCTTACAAACATGGAAACTGAGGTGAAAGGCCCTTAGCTCTGACCCATAGTATACTCTTTCCCAAAAAGTATATGGTTCAGTTCATTTTTGCTTCTTTGCTAAGAGGTAATTTGACACCTTCTTGCTTCTGAGAAGTTTAGTCGTATTTCTTCTTAGCTCTTCAACTTTTAAGAAACTGAAGAGTTCAGCAAGGTAATTTGGCCATCCTTTATCAGGGCAGTTAGAGACAACTGACTGGTTTGAGCTGCAGATAGAGTAAAGCAAGAGCTTTATTGCTGTTTTGCCTAGTTTCATCCTCTTGTACTCTTCATATACTTGAATAGCCTGTATACTTATCTGAAGCCAGAGTGAGTTGACAGTGCCAGCTAGAGGTGGCAGTAATTAACTGAAGGTATCTGTGAGTGTTTAAAGCATTCCACTCAGTGACATGAAGGCAGTACTTATCCTAGTTCTTGAAGAAGATACGGTATGTATATCTTCATAGGTATTCCATAAGTAAGACGTAATTCTAACCCTAGAGTTGATGGCTATGTTTTCTTCTACCTCCCAGAGTTTTAATGCATGTCCCTTTTAGATAACAATAACTTGGTAAGCTTTAACTCTTTGACCACAGCTATAAAAATTACTTTATAAAACAAAATACTTTTAAGTTCATTTACTTTTAAAATATAACTATGGTCAAGAGGTTTCTCTTCAACATTTTATTCATACAGTCTTAAGATCTATTTTTTGATTTGAGCCTGTATGAAAAGAATTATACCCTGGAAAAGTATTTTGTATCCTATCTGATTTCACCAGATTGGGTGTACTTCTTTTTTTAACCTTATGTATTCTCAATGTTTTCTTTTCACTTAAGTTATCTGTCTTAAAGGAAAATGCTAATTTTAAACAGATTCTAAAACTAGCATTTTAAAATACTAAAAATAATTTTAAGACATGTTGGTAGGACTAGGTTTTCAAAGAAAGGTCTTCTAACATCTGATAAGCTCATTGAGTTATTATTACTGAGTGAATACAGATACTAAGGAAGTTCCAACTAAGCCAGGTGCTTGTTCCAACTCACTGTCCTCCTTGTCTATGTGTCATCAGTAAAATGTAGTGATCTCAAGCAGCCAGAAATCTTCATTGTTAGCCGGGTGCAGTGGCTCATGCCTATGATCCCGGTGCCTTTGGGAAGCCGAGGCAGGATCGCTTGAGGCCAGGGGTTTGAGACTAGCCTGGGCAACATAGCAAGACTCGCATCTCTACAAAAAAAAATTTTAAAGATCAGCCAGGCATGGTGGTGCATGCCTGTAGTCCCACCTACTCGAGAGGCTGAGGTGGGTAGATTGTTTGAGCCCAGGAGTTTGAGGTTTTAGTGAGCTATGATCACGCCACTGCACTCCAGCCTGGGCAACAAGCAAGATCCTGTCTCTAAAAAGAAAAATCTTCCTTGTCTTGATTTAGCACAGGCATTTGGATGCTTCAGTCTTATTTAAATTTATCTTTTTATGGAGGCCTTTAAAGAATATTCTCATACTGTACTTGTTCTTAATCTTTTAAACTTTTAGGAATCTTTATTGGCTGGAATGTGGAAAGTAGACCTAGGAAGATCATTTGTACCTTGATGACAAATTTATATTTCTGGATTTCTTTCTGCATTATTCCAGCAATTTATCTCACTCCCTTATCAAAAATGACTATTAAAACAATCACTTGCTTTAGTTTTCCAACATTCTCCCTTCCCTCGACAAACGTTATTTAAAGAAAATTCCGTGTATTTCTAGTTGTTTTCTATTATACGTGGCACAGATGTTATTACTTTCAGAAGAACCCTACAGGCTATCTGAGAACCAATCCCCTGGCTTGGGGGTGACATCAGAAAACTGATTTGTCTTCTCTGCTGGTGGGGGAAAGCATAATCCTATTATCTGGAATAATATGGAAAGAATCATAGAATCTTGACCATCAGGTAAGGCATAATTCACCTTTTAATTGAGCTAATGACTCCATTATATACCAGAAGAAAGATTACTTGGTATAAAGACTTTTTTTTGTTTGTTTTTTTAGGGCATTGGCCCTAAACTGTGATGCTCCATTGGATGATAAAATTGGAGCAGAGTCTCGGAATTGGAGAGCTGGTAAGCCAGTCAGAGTGATACGCAGTTTTAAAGGGAGGAAGATCAGCAAATATGCTCCTGAAGAAGGCAACAGATATGATGGCATTTATAAGGTGCTCTATCTGGCATGACATCTTGTTTGTCATTCTTCCTGGGCTTTCAAGACAGGGTTGCCACAGGGAACTACTGTGGGTGGGCTAGAGGAAATAGTAGGCCATCTTAGTTGATATTTCTACTTTTTCTGGAAATGTAACAGATGCACAAAGCACGCTCTTTGATACTTGTCTTTTAAGGCTTATTTGAAGTTCCTAAGGGCAGAGTTATATTTTGGGTTAAGATTTAAGTATGTATTCTCTATGATGAAGCCATTTAAATAACTTGGCCATTGTGGACCTGGATTCTTTTCGGAATAATTTTAATTGTAATAAATTTTCAAAGCAGAACACATTATAACAAAAATAGATTTGCAGTCTTTAAAAATAGGGGCATCTACTGCCACCATTTTAATCTACCTATGCAAAATTCTATCAATTAGCATAATTTGTCACTGTATTAAATTTATAGCTATCTGCATTTACATGGGAACTGTCTTAATAGGGATTAAGGTCAAAACAATGTTTCAGTGGATATTTTTGACTCACTATTCTTAAACCAAAGCAAGTACCTCCTGAACTGCAGTTAGTTCTGGCAAGTTTACTTATACCGCTAATGTGATGAGGATCTTATGAATAAGTCTAAACTTTACATCTCAAGCTAGTACTGATATATTATGATTTAGGTGGTGAAATACTGGCCAGAGATTTCATCAAGCCATGGATTCTTGGTTTGGCGATATCTTTTAAGAAGAGATGATGTTGAACCTGCTCCTTGGACCTCAGAAGGAATAGAACGGTCAAGGAGATTATGTCTACGTTTACAGGTTAGATTACATTTGTCTAGACTACTTGTGTGTTCATAAAATTGTACACCTCTGCTATCTACATGCCTTAACTCTGGATATAACCCACAGCAATTGATCAGTGGACTATAAGGGGTGAGGAATAAGATCATGCAACTATACAAAAGGAAAAGAAGTAAAAAGGTAGCATCCTAGGAGTCAACCTGCCCTAGGACTGAGGGTTGTACTTGGGAAAAACTGGGTTTGTCAGTAAAAAGTAAAATATTTCCACTTAAATTTGGAAATGACATGAAGTGGGAAAGGGATTCATAAAATTAAGTATGGTAGGCCTTGAGAAGGGACGTTTATCCTAGAGGGCGCAGGGGTGTGTCTCTGGTAGGGGAAGGGTGGGGAGGTGGCTTATAAGAGTGGTCTGCTTTCTATCCTTCTCACTTTTCCTCACCCCTTTTTTCTCTTCCCCCCGCAAAGCTGCTTCCCTGCCCTGCCACCACCTTTAGTGCTTTGCCTTTTTTTTCCCCTTTGCCCATGTTCAGCTGTTAACCCATGAAAGATTTTATTGGTTTCGTGTGCATAGTGGATGGTATGGCTGCATTCCCCCTTCACTGCCTGTATACCCTAGATTTTGTCCCTGACACTGACTTCAGAGCATGGTTTGAGTTCATCCCCCATCATTCCCTGTTGTGCTTCCCGGAAAGACTGCCAGCTTTGTCATTTCCCCTGGCTCTGCCCACACTGCATGTGTAGGGGCTGAACTATGGGCAAGTGTCTGACCACCCAGGCAGGTGAGTGTGTGTCTTCTAGTGCAAGTCTGTTTCTATATTTTTCTTTTTAAACTCATAGTACTGATTAAACAACAGCCATCAGCTGATAAAATAACTACCAAAATTATTTGTTTTATAACTGAATATTAAAAAATTTGTCAAATTCATTTTTAAGATTTTTCAGATCCCAATGTTCAGAGCATTGTTCTAAATAGGTTAGATTTGAAACTGAGCACAGCATGTGATCCCATCTACTATGATGAGTTTATAGTATCATTGATGTTTATAATGTCATTGAGGCCTGAGACATACAGAGCTTTTAAGCATGAGCATTATCACAAAGCATACCTCCCCCACTGTAAAAAAAAAAAAAAAAAGTAGCCATTAAAACATCAGGATAATAGGTAGAATTCTTTAAAGTATAACCCTTAGCTGGTAGCAGATTTAGTAATTTAGCCATTTTAAGTCTTCTAAAAGCCCCACCTCCACTAATCATAGGAGGTAAGAAATTTGGCACTCTTAATGTTTTTATTTTTGATTCCACAATTTACTGTGATCCCAGCTATTTGATTACCATCTGTTGTGCTCTTATGGTTGATCTTTATTTACCGTCATAATCTCGATTCTACTTTTTTTTTTTTTTTTAGACAGAGTCTCCCTCCATTGCTCAGGCTAGAGTGTCGTGGTGTCAGCCTAGCTCACAGCAACCTCAAACTCCTGGGCTCAAGCGATCCTTCTGCCTCAGCCTCCCGAGTAGCTGGGACTACAGGCATGCGCCACCATGCCCAGCTAATTTTTTCTATATATTTTTAGTTGTCCGGCTAGTTTCTTTCCATTTTTAGTAGAAACGGGGTCTCGCCCTTGCTCAGGCTGGTCTCGAACTCCTGACCTTGAGCATTCCTCCTGCCTCGGCCTCTCAGAGTGCTAGGATTACAGGCGTGAGCCACCATGCCCGGCCCCTAGATTCTACTTTTCTTAAACTTTAAGCTACCTAGTCATGACTCCGGAAGAGTTACCTTTCCTCTCTTAGATCTGAAACTAAGATCATTGTATTATAAAATGGAATCTGTTAGTGAAAGCTTTGTGGTTTTGCACTGAATTCAGGATTTGAATAGTCATTTGTCCTTTGAACTCTTTTTTCTTTAATGTCTATATCCTTTCTTTAATTAAAGTCTTTCAATTTGGGGAAAGTGTAGTCCTCCCCTTTTAAAAAATTTCTCAGGATCTGGACCCCCTTCTCTGTGGAGCTTAAATCTACATTTTACTTCTCCCCTCCCCCTCCCCATGTCAGTATCCAGCAGGTTACCCTTCAGATAAGGAAGGGAAGAAGACTAAAGGACAGTCAAAGAAGCAGACCAGTGGAGCCATAAAAAGACCAACAACTTCAGATGGTAGGTAATGATTACAGAACATAAATTCTAATAACAAATTTTGTAATAAACAAATATTAAGAGAATAAATTGAGACTCATAAGAAATTAAAAGCAAAGAATTTTTCGGGGGGTAGAGGATGGATCTTTTTGTGTATTTTTAATAGTATCAGAGCCAAAATAGCAGCAAATATAGTATCCTAAACTCCAGGGGGAAGTTAGATGCTGTTTTATGCTGGTTATCTTCCTGCTAAACATTACTGGTGCCAGTTAACTCTTGTTTCATAGTTCTACTTAGAACCACTTGTAAGTCAGCTGATACATTTTTTTTTTAAATAAACCTAGATGACTGTCCAAGTGCCTCCAAAATGTTCAAAGCATCAGATTCATCAGAAGCAGTTGAGGCTTTCCAACTAACTCCTCAACAACAACATCTAATTAGAGAAGATTGTCAAAACCAGAAGCTGTGGGATGAAGTGCTTGCCTCTCTTGTGGAAGGACCAGTATGTAAAGATTTTTTAAATAACATTCTAATATTTAACAAATGATGAAAAATTGTCTTATGAAGTATGATTTTTCACAAGTCAGTCAAAATCTGATCCTTCTGTCTAGTTTTCTCATCCAGTGCCACCACCTTTCAGATATAATCTAAAGCAATGCATTTAAATAGTCTTAAATTTATTTTAAGTCTCTTAGATGTTGGTTTTTGACTTCTCTATGCCTGAACTTAAAATAGTACTTTGAGGTGTACTATTTCTGGGAAGAATTTTTAGTTGTGCAACACAAGCAACCTAATCTAAAACTCACCAGAAAAGTTTTTGTTGTAGTTGAAAGTTACCTAGTAGTGTAAGTTTTAAGCAATTCATAATTTTCAAAACCTATATGTTCAACTTAGGGATAAAATAAGCCAGCATGGATTTACTTAAATATTGTATATTTTTAAAGCTTTTTCCCATTTTGGGGCAATCATAAAATTTTAAAGTGAAAAGGAATCACAGGGTTATTATGTAGTTTTGTGTTAAGCTATATTAGGCAAATAAAGCTTTCTTATCAAATCTCCAAAGTTGGAGGCTCCAGATGCAAATTATCTGTTCATTCCTTGCACACTCACTTTTATTATGCCTTTAATTTCGCTTATAAATTTGAATCTATTAGATACTGACCCCTTGTCATTTGTAATATAATTACTTTTCTGGTTTTTTTCCCTCCAAAGTGTTCATATACAGCTATTGTGGGTGAGCTCTAGTAGCCTCTCTTGAAAGTCCATTTTAGGACATTATGTTAAGTGAAATAAGCCGAGTACGGAAAGACAAATCTTGCATGTTCTCACTCATATGTGGGAGCTAAATATTAAAACAGTTGATCTTATGGAGACAGAGAGTAGAATGATGGTTATCAGAGGCTGGGAAGGGTAGCAGGGAGAGGGGAATAAAGTGGGGATGGTTAATGGGTTTAAAAATATAGTCAGAGAGTTAGATAGAATAAATAATATTTGATAGCACAACAAAGTGACTATAATCAATAATAAGTTGGGGTATACCTTAAAATAAATAAAAGAGTGGAATTGGAACGTTCCTAACACAAAGAAAT